>JAQHUG010000012.1:13516856-13528060 GCA_028555095.1 Dicrostonyx torquatus | reverse complement strand
TGGCAAGACAAGAACAAATGAACAGCCACTCCTAAACAGCATCATATAATGGGATGAGTGTTCATGTCCTCTTTGCCCTCAAATGTTGTGTAGGGTCGGTGGCTCAGGATCCAAACAAGTTCAGCAAAGTGAGGTCAGCTTATATAACAGATGCCTTTGCTTTGTTGTTGTTGCTGATTTAACAGGGTTTCGTGTATCCAGACTGGCCTCAAACTTGCTAAGCAGCTGGGTTGGACCAGGGTGTTCAATATTCTTGCCTCTGCTTTCCAAGTACTGAGATTAGAGATTACAGGCAATTGCCACTATGCCCAACCTGTTTGAAATTCCTTTTAATGATTGCATGATTAAATTTTAGGCTATAGTTTCTTCCCTGCCCTCTATCACTTCATTTTAAAAGTATTTATTATTAGTGTGTATGTATGATGTGTCCGTGTGGGTACATGTATGTCACCGCACATGTGTGGATCTCAGAGGACAACTCTGTGGCACCAGTTCTCTTCTTTGTGTGGTTCCAGGAACTAAACGGACTGCCAGGACTACAAGGCAAGCCCAGCGGAGTTATCTTGCTCTTTCTCTTTGATGTGTCTTTGTTTGCTTAATTTGTTTTTCAGAGACAATGGTGTCTCTTGTAGCCCAGGCTAGCTTCAAACTATCTAATAGCTGAGGATGACCCTGCCCTCCTCCCCGTGTTCAGGGAATACAGGTACTTGCCAACAGACCATACTTAGGTTTTGCTGTTTCCTGTTGAGGATACTGGGCCACTTTGTGTAGCTCAGTGGTATAGCCTTGCCTAGCATATTTAAAGCTAAAAATTCCTCCAGCATTGCAAGAGAGAGACATACAGAGAGAACTAAGGGACTGGAGAAATGGCTCAGTGGATGAAGGTGCCTGCCACCAACTCTGATGGCCTGCATTCCAGTTCTGGGACCTACATGTTGGCAGGAGAGAAATGACTGAGGAAAGTTAAAGTTGTCCTCCGACATGTGGCACACTCACGGATACACTCACCCCTACACAAATAGATGAAGTATTAATAAGATAGCACTAAAATAAGAAAATTAATGAGACTAGTTTTGCATGACTAATTCTACATTTTAAATTGTTGCCTGCATCCGTAAAGTACACTTAATACCGCTCTGAGTCATATTTTTCCTAAACCATACATGGAACCCAACCCTGGTCGTGTGTGTGTGTGTGTGTGTGTGTGTGTGTGTGTGTGTGTGTGTGTCTGTGTGTGTGTCTGTGTGTGTGGTGTGTGTGTGTCTGTGTGTGTGTGTCTGTGTGTGTGTGTCTGTGTGTGTGTGTCTGTGTGTGTGTGTCTGTGTGTGTGTGTCTGTGTGTGTGGTGTGTGTGTGTCTGTGTGTCTGTGTGTGTGGTGTGTGTGTCTGTGTGTGTGTCTGTGTGTGTGTGTGTGTGTGTTGCTGAGGACAAGACCCAGGACATTTCACATGCCAGGCATGTGTTCTGCCACTGAGCTCTGTCTTTAGATTTCTTCTCCATCTTTGTTTGTTTGGTTGTTTTGTTTTGTTTCAAGACAGGGTTCTTTGAGTAGCCCTGGGTGTTGAGGAACTTGCTCTGTAGGCCAGGCTGGCCTCAAACTCAGAGATTTGCCTACCTCTGCCTGGCATTAAATCCTTTGCTGGGATTAAAGCCCTTCACCACCACTGCTGGCTCAGTTTATTTTTTATTTAAGGTTTTTTTTTTATTAATTGTGATTATTTACATGGAAATCCTATCCCATTCCTCCATCCCCCCCCCATTTGTTCTAACAGTTGGTCCCTAGTTAGTGGAAGTTTGGGGAGGACTCAGAGGTGTGGCCTTGTTGGAGGAAGTGGGTCACTGGGGATGGATGGGCTTTGAGGTTTCAAAAGACTGTCCTGGGCCTTTTTCTCTCTCCCTCATGATGATGTCTCAAGATGGAAGTTCTCAGCTGCTGTTCACAGCCATGGTGGCTGCCTGCTGTCATGCTTGCCACCAGGACAGTCACAGGCTCTAACCTTTGGAAACTGAGCCCCCTCCTAGGTTGTCTTGGTTATGGTGTCTCATCACAGCAACAGAAAAGTAACCAGGACAGCGATGCTAAAGAGGAAGCAAATCCTTTTAAAAGTTCACTTCCGTGAACTTAGTGAGGTTTTACTATTCATGAGCTAGCTGTGTGACCTAATGTGGTCCACCTTCCACCCTGTCACCCAGAACCCCAAAGGCTCCAACTCAGGACAAATGCCCAGCACCCTCCTTCTTAAGACAAAGCCTCAGTGTTTAGTGGTTCTGGAACTCACCAGTGTATATAGCAGGGTGACCTTGAGCTCACAGCCACTTGCCTATTCCTCTCCAGGGCTGTGGTTAAAGGTGTGTGCACCACATTCAGCAAACCACTCTTCTTTGTTTTATTTATTCATGTTATTTTATGTGTGTTACCTGTGTGTGTGTCTGTGTTTGTGTGTGTGTGCACACATGTGTGCTTGGTGTCCTTGGAGGTCAGATGAGGGCATCAGATCCTCTGAAACTAGAGTTACACATTGTTGTAAACCACGACATGGGCCCTGGGAATTGAACCTGCGTCCTCTGCAAGAGCAACTGCTCTTAACTACTGAGCCACCTGTCTAGCACCTTAATCCTACAGAAAGCGTGCTACACACTGAGCAATAGCATCTGGTCTGCTGTGGCAGGCGGGGTAGGCTCCCTTACATATTTCTTCATTCAACAAGAGGCTGTAGAACATGCTTGTCATGATCCTGGATATAGTAAATAAACCCGTGAGTTGGAATTACATTCTGTAAGGGAGCAGGGAATAGGGTGACATGAAATGAAAATTCAGTTATTGAATACACTCCAGGAGGAGTGCCTGGAGTCTGAGATCAATCTGGCTATAGAGGAAGTTCAAGGCTAGCCTGGGCTACACAGCAAGATACTGTCTCAAAAAAGTGTTGGGGTGAAAGCAGTACTATGGTGGAGCTTTGGACGGGAGGCTGGTATGCATCTTCTTTAGGAAGGGTGGACTCCCAGGCCACTTAGAGAAGATCTTCCTTTTTGTTAAGGAACAGGTCTCACTCTAGCGCCCAAGCTAGCTGTGATTCATATGCACAAAGGCATCCTCCTGCCTCCAGAGTAGCTGGAGGTCGGTAGCTGTTGCCGCCATCCCTGCAGGAGTTAATATTTGACCTGAGACCAGGAGATGGAAAAAAAATGGCAACTTTGAAAAAAGTGAGAAAGTAGGGATTGGCGCTGTAATCCAGTTGGAAGAGTGCTGGCGCAGCTAGCACTCACGAGGTCCCAGGTTTGCCCTACCCCCCACTCCTTGGCTCACAGGTCTGTAAACCAGCACTAGGGAAGTGCAGGCAGGGGGATGAGGAGTTCAGAGTTCACTGCGAATGGAATTCCAGGTTGAAGAGATTCTCTCAAAACATGAACTGGCAAGAGAGGCCATAGAGAGACAGCTAGTGCAAAGGCCCTGGAGCAGAAAGGTGAGGGCCAGAAATGTACTGGAGAGGAAGGCATCAAGAAAGAAGCCTAGAACAACTAACACCACGGTTCCGTTCCGGGCGCTTAGTGTAGGCTTTGTTGCGCCCAGAATCTGGAGTCAGGACAGGGATGCGTGTGTCCGTCCGTTCCCGGCTGGTTAGCGTGTTTTCAAATTTGTGTCCTAACTGGCCTCCAGAGTGTATGGGTTCTGGGCGTGGGCCACCGAGCCCCGCAGGCTCAGGCCCTACTGGGAGGGGGCTAGGGAAGCCGAGGGCGAGGGGGGTTGGGCCTAGAAACCTGCAAACTTCGCAGAGGGAGGGGAGGAGTCAGCACGCGACGACCGGCGAGTCCCTCCTGCGGTCAGACGCCGGGCCTGCTTTTGTTGGCGTGTGTGACCTCCGGGCTGGACCTCGTGGCTCCCAGGTAAGGCTGCTCAGGGCTAGGCCCCGGATGTCCCCGTTCTTCTCACCCTGCTCCGCCTGGCCGGCCCCAGGGTGGGGAGTGAGGATCGCTCTTCCACCCGGAAAGTGGGGACAGTGAGACTGCCGGGCGGGAGGTGCGCGAGGGCGGAGGTGAGCTTGAGCTCAAGGCCGCCCCAGGCAGAGCTCTGCAGAGAGCTTGGGGGACCCTGGCTCTCAGGCCCTTCCAGCCTCCACCTTCTAACGCTTTCCCCCGTGTCTTTGACTGGGAACGCGTTTCCATCAGTTTCTCTGCAAAGTTTGCTAAAAAAAAAAAAAATTGGACAGAATTCTTTATCAAGTCATTAAAGATGCTATGCAAATGTAGCCTCGTGCACAGGACAGAAACCACCGTCCTCTGGCCTGCCCTTTGCCTCCATGAATTCGAATCCGGGTTGTTCCCTCCTTTCTCTCCCCCCCCCACTCCCCACCCGTGTCCCTGTTCATGACTTGTATATACTGTTTAAGCAAACACACATTTAAGAAGTTTTACCCTTGACACGTGGATGGTTTTCTACATACTAAGTCACAACTTGACTTAATTCCAGGTGCTGAGAGGCGGCTGTGGGTGGACGGAACAAGTCCTGTGCTGCGGAGAGCTGGTACATTAAGGTGCAGATTGGGTAAGGTGTAGAGTGTGCTCTTGGGGCACGGAGAAGGGCCCTCTGGAGTGGGACAGAAGTAGGGATGGGGCGTTGTCTGTATTCTAAGGTGGGATCCTTAACCTGTCGTGAATTTGTAATAGCATTGAAGCTCATTGGGGATCGTCACCCTAGGAATCATTTTAAATCCCTCAGTTTCTAGCAGAAAACAAGCCGGGCTTGGTGGCGCACGCCTTTAATCCCAGCCGAGGCAGGCGGATCTCGGAGTTTGAGGCCAGTCTGGTCTATAGAGTGAGTTCTAGGACGGCCAGGGCTAAGTAGAGAGACCCTACAAACAAACAAATACTAGAAAACTGGTAGGTAGCTCAGACCTGTGGTCCCACCTTCAGGGCCTGAGGTAAAAGGTTCCCTGAAGGCTCACTGGGACAGTGAGACCCTGTCTCAACACAAACAAGAGCCTACATAGTCCAGATTTTACCCCTAAGCTTTCTAGTAGGGTAAAGAACTGAGCCAAGTTGGCGCATTTCAGGCCAGCATTGGTGGCGCGCGTTAAAGCTGGGAAGTGCTGGGGAAACTATGTTTCTCTTTGCGGTTTGCGTTGTGGTCTGCCCTGTGCAGTTGCGAAATCTCATTCCTTTGGAAGCTGGTGCCACTGTGTAGTTCCAACTGGACTCCCAACTGGCTGCAATTCTCAGGCCTCATCCTCCCAAGTCTGGGATCACGTGAACACTAGCATGATTTAGATTTTAAATGGCTTTGGAGTGCTTCCTTCTCTCTATTAGAAAACCTACCAGTGAAGTTTTGCGGATCTGGCCTGAGGGGGAGGGCATGACTTCCTGTCTCTGGGAGAGCTGGAGCTCCTTCTTGGATTTGCATTTCCTTGGCCCTTGCCTGGTCCCTTTTGTCACCTTCTGCCCTCTTTTCAGATGTTTATTAGCCCGTTGCATTTTCAAATCAGCTACGTTCTTTATTGTGTGGGTCTTCGCCCTCAGCTTGCTACAGTGGAGGGTAGTGGATTATGCCCTGCTGGAGAGGTTTAGGGTACCCGTAGCTGGGGGTGGGTGAGTACTCCGCATGGCTTGTGTCCTGGGTTCAGCATCCAGTATTGCATACTAGCATTTGATTTAGTTTGCTATATGCTTTTGAGAGTCTCACAGAGCCCAAGTCATGTGGCCAAGCGTTGGGATTAAAGGCCTGTTTTATGGGGAGGTAGGCTCCTTGAACTCAGATATGAAGCTGAAGTTGGTCCCAAACTCCTGGTCCTTCTGCCTCTACCCAGCAAGTGCTGGCATGACCTGCACACCACTGTACCCTGTGCTGGTTTAGCACTGACTCCTGTCTGCCTTGGCAAGGATTCCGACTTGAGAGAGGGAGGAGTGCTTTTGACAAGAGTAGCTTCTAACTTCCACCTCTGTTAGTGCATCTTCCTCCCGACTTTGCCCTTTGTACCTCTCGTTGGGATTTTGTCTTTTCCTTGTGTAGCCCTGCAGCTGATGCGCAGGTTCTGCTCTGCCATCTGAAGCTGCAACATCTCATCTGTTCTGCTTCTCGTGTCCAACCGTTTGAAGCAAGCTCCAATTTCCTATGTTGGTATGTCACTCAAAAAAAATCACTAATGGACAGGACAGTAGGGCTTCTGCCGAGTCAGTCACCCGTGAGCTCCAGAGGACAGCTCTCTGCTCCAGTACTGGTTTTTAATTATTGATCTTGAGTCAAATGTGATAGCTTCTGTTTAATCCCAGCACGTAGGAGGCTGAGGCAGGAGTATTGCTATTAGTTCATGGCCAGTCTGAACTACATAATGAGTTCCAGAGAAGCCTGGTTTTCTTTCATGCAAGTGGTTTTCCACGTAGATAGGATGGATGTGTATTTGACTTGTTTTGTTTTTGAGACAGGGTCTAACCAAAAAGCCCTAGAGGGCCTGGTGCTTGCTGTGTATCCCTGGCTTGGTTTCAACCCCAGGTGCTGGGATTTCATGGTAATGTCACCATTCCCTGCTTTTATTTAACTTTGGTGTTACTGCAAAAACTGCAGCTCTTATATTAAAGGAAATAAGAGGTAGTTTAGTATGGATGTGGTTTGAGTGACTGGAGCTTGGGAACACAGATTTAGGTTACCGCTAACTCCATATTCCAGCTTGGAAGACGTTTCATTAAGGTTTATAGTTCTACAGAAAAGAAAGTCATAAATAAAAGCAAAAAATAACATTTGGTGAGTACATCAGGGAGGTAGGTAGAGTGGGCTTGGGGAAGCCTTTCTTTTAAAGGCATGCGCCACCACTGCCAGGCTGGGGAAGTGGTTCTTTAGGCCCAAGATACTATCTGATGACATTGTTAGCGCTTAGCTTTTGGAAGCTAAGTTAACAGATTCTAATCTCTTAGTCACAAGACACAGGGGTAGTAGAGGAACGGTGCTCTAGAAGGCTGGACTACCCCCACGAAGAGGTCGCTAGCCTCCAGACCTGCAGCATCCCTGTCTCCCCAGTACTGCAGCTCTCATCTGCCAAGCAGCCTCTGCAGACCCAGCCTTTCAGGGGTGCCCCCTGCTTCCCCCCCGCACCAGGTGCAGAAAAGTGCCCTTGGGTTTTTTTTTGTTTTGCTTTTTCAAGACAGGGTTTCTCTGTAGCTTTGGAGCCTGTCCTGGAACTAGCTCATATAGACCAGGTTGGCCTCGAACTCACAGAGATCCACCTGCCTCTGCCTCCTGAGGGCTGGGATTAAAGGCCTGCACCACCACCGCCCGGCCCAGGTTTTGTTTCTGTGATCTCTTCCACTACATTGGCATCTTTTTGCGGTTAGTAATATTTTGTATTTTTCTACAGAATTTTAACTGTAGCTTCTCAATAGATATAAACTGTATAGGAGTTGGAAATACACAATTCCTGCTGGCCATTCAACAGGAATTCTGAGAAGTTACAGGCTGATTTTGCTATGCTGTAGATCTGAGCCGAGGGCCTTGCCGAGCTGGGTGTGTGTGCTATTAATGGGCCACAACACCACACCCCTTTATATTCTTTTTTCTTTTTCTGGGGGAGGGTTGAGGTTCGAGACAGGGTGCCTCTGAAAGCTGGGATTATAGGAATGCGCCACCTCTCTTGAGTATTTAATGAGCTAAAGATGGGGGTGGGGTGGGGCACGTGTATTTCAACTGGCTCTACTGACCAGGATGACAGCTCAGATCCATCTGCCCAAGTGTTGGGATCAAAGGCAAGGGCTGTCACCCCCTGGCTGTTTACAACTTTTAAATGCAGGGGTTCGTTCTCATTCAAAAACAAATAAAAGTGGATGTGAGGTTGTAGCGGAATGGAAACTTTCTTTTTAAGACAGGGTTGTCTCTGTGTAGTCCTGGCTGTCCTGAAACTTGATCTGTAGACCAGGTTGGTTTAGAACTCAGAGATCTGCCTGCTTCTTCCTCCAAAGTGCTGGGATTAAAGGTGTGCGCCACCATCACCCAACATTGCATTCTTTATACAAAAAAACCACACTGCCTAGAGGGGATGGTGCAGTGGTTAAGAGTACCAGGCTGCTCTCTAGAGAGAGGACCCATGCTCAGTTCCACACCTGCATCAGGTGGCAAGACCCGCCGCTCCTGGCACAGGGACCTGCACTCATGCACATACCCACAGTTTCACACACGCATAGCTGCATATAATTAAAAATCATAAAAGTAGATCTTTTTAAGAAAAGAAACAAAACAGCCATTCAAGGTGGTTTCAAGCATAGTCAGTTTCTAGGCCACTCCAGGCTACGCTGTGAGGTCTTTTTCGTATTTTGTGTGTATAGGTTTAGTTGACATGTGTGTCTGTGTGCCACATTCATGCTCTGCCCATGGAGGGCAGAAGAGGGCATCAGCCCCCCTGGAATTGGAGTTTCGGGTAGTTAGCCACCACATGGGTACTTACAGTGGAGTCCCAGGTTCTCTGGAAGAGCAGCCCATGCTCTTAACAGCTGAGCCATCTCTCCATCCCTTAAAAGAAATAACACGCTCACTTGGGTTTGGAGTGGAGCTAGCAGGCTCTGGAACCTCACACATAAGGCAGCGTCACTGTGACTTTTGTTCTTCAGCACCACTTCTGTAAACTGCCTAATTCAGACATACTTGCACTTCTACCTAGTGAAACTCTTTTCCTAGGCTGGGCTCTGCAGGTGGCAGTCCTGTATCTCAGCTGCGCAAGAGGATGAAGCAGGAGTATCTCAAGTTCAAGGCCTGGCTGGGTTGCAGAACTAGGTCAAGGCAGCCAGTCTCTACCTCCAGGGTGCTGGGATTGAGTGTGGTGGCTTGACTTTGATTGATTGCAGCACTGCACTGCCCCACCCCCCAGGACCACTTGCCTGAGACACTGTGAAGCTACACCCAAACCTAGATTTCCTTCTGCAGGGCAACATGGTCCTATTTACCACATCTTGTCTTTCACTTGTGAATAAACCCAACATGATCTTGCTTATAAGCTTGCTTGATGCCAATGGGTTTGATTTGCTAGTATGTGCTTTAATGTTTTTTTGTGTCGGGCTGGGCCAAGCGCCTGTTTAGCACGCACAAGGCCTCACTGCTGCTCTCCAGCTCCAGAACTCGACCTGCAGGGAACTCCATCTATTTTTTTTATGAGATTGAAGAAACTCTCGTGTTCTTTTTTTGTCTTGTTGTCTTTGAACCTTATCATCCTTCATATTATCTAGCCCCTTACGGTTATTGAAATAGTTCCCTTTTGCTCTTCTAGAATTCTGGGGTTTGGATATAAATTTGAGGTCAGAGTTGGTAGCACCGGCCTGCATTCCTGGCATTGAGAGGCAGGTGAGGGAGTGATGCATGCAGGTTTGGTTCTAGCAAGTTCTAGACCAAAATTAAGCAAAGCAAAACAAATTTGTTCAGATTTCCAGGTTAAATATGAAAATTTGTCCTCTGCTTTGTTACTGTCATTGTTTTTGAGACAAGGTCTCACTGTGTATCCCCCTGGAGGGCTGGAATTTTCTATGTAGACCAGGCTAGTCAGCTAAACGGATCCTCCTGCTTCACCTTACACGTGTCTTAAGCATGTTCTTTCTTAACAAGTCTCTTGATAAAACTCAATAAGTAAATTTTCATTTGTTTATACTTTAGATGACTTTTTTTTATTCTTTTAGGATTTTGAATTTCTGAAGACCTCTCCAGTGTTAGCCATGATGTCGGGTGTGCAATCAAAAGCTGCCAGGCTTCAAAAGGAGCACAAGGAAAAATTATTAGCAGACACGGAGAAGGAAATGCCCTTCTCAGAGGATTTAAAGTACAACGATGTATCTGCAGCCATGATGAAGAAGTTTAATGCTTTAATGGAAATGCAAGACATGATGTTTGTAGAGATGAGAGAAAGCCTTAAAAATGACCTAAAGGAAATGCTGGTAAAACATACACCACCTGAGGTGAAGAGTTTGGAGGAGAGAGAACAGGAGGAAGAGTCCGCCCCAGAATGGCCAAAGCCAGGGGAGAAAGTGGAGGAGGGAAGTTCTGGGACAGACGAGGACACTGAAAACCTCACTGTGAAAAGCGAGGAAAAGAGCAGGAAGCAGGACAGAAAACAACCCAGCAGCAGCCGCCATGTGAAACCATCACCCGAGAGGATGGGAGAAGCCTGGCGTCGTGAGAGGTGTAGGGAGAGCAGGGGCCATGTAGACCTTCTAGGAGAGGACCTGGAGAATGGGGGGAACGAACCAGCCAAAGAAATAAGTCATGAGAACAAAGAGAACCTCCTAAAAGCCTCCAGAGAGGGCACCGCGCCGGAAGAGGGAGCCGTCCTTAGGCTGGCTGCCGACTTCTCAGCCGCCACGCTGGATGTTAACAAGCGATGGGGCCGCATCTTCCGCCTTCTGAAGGAGATGGAGCTGGAACCCGAGCTGCAGTGCTCAGTTAAGTTAGCGTTTAAATGCGATGGCCAAACAAAGACTTTCTCAGACCTTTCCAGCCTCCGGCAGTTTGCCAGCCAAAAGCCTTTTCTGAAAGAATTACTGAAAGATGTACTCCCACAAAACGAAGCAAGAAATGGAGGAAGAAGAATTCAGCTTCAAGAAAGATTGGTAAGCTTACACGGAGGTAGGATTCGAGTATATCAGTTGGTGTAATTCTTTAGAAAGCACGATGTGAAATTTTCAATGTTAGTACTTTAAGTTGGAAGCAAGAGTACTGTTGCAAGTTTGAGAAATGAGCAGGGGAATTAAAGTCTGTTTGATGGGAGTTCTAGATGTTGGTAAGACGTTTATGTTAAAATTTAAGTTAAGCCAGGCGGTGGTGGCACACGTTTTTAATCCCAGCACTCGGGCAGAGGCAGGTGGATCCCTGAGCTCAAGGCCAGCCTGGTCTGCAAGAGCTAGTTCCAGGACAGCTAGGACTGTTAGTTAAACAGAGAAACTCTGTTTCGCAAAAGCAAAAAAAAAAAGTTAAACACTAAGAGTTTCTTTTAACTTATTAAAGGGGAGGCAAATGAATGGGCGCAACCAAAGTTTTAAAGCAGTGGGAATAGTGGAACTATCAGGTGTTAACTGGGTTTAGTTTTCTTTATAAAAAGAGTGTTTGGCCTGCCTGGACATCTGTGCATCAGGTGCCTGTCTTGCCTGGTACCTTCAGATGCTAGAAGCATCAGATCGAGATCCTCATGGAGTCACCCCATGTGGGTGTTGGAAACTGAACTTGGGTCCTCTGTCAGAGCTCTTAA
>JAQHUG010000012.1:13473639-13497131 GCA_028555095.1 Dicrostonyx torquatus | reverse complement strand
ACTGCAGACTATTACTTAACTATGTAAAGGCGTGTTACTGTTGTTTATGCTGCAATTGTTTATCATGAAGAGATGTGTTGCATATGTTTCACCTTCCCTGCCTAAGGCACCTGATTGGTTTAATGAAGAGTTGACCGGACAATAGCTATGCAGGAGAAAGGATAGGCAGAGCCGGTGGGCAGATAGGATAAATAGGAGGAGAAATCTAGAAAGAAGAGAAAGGGAAGAGAGAAAAAGGAGGACAAAACAGGGACTTGCCCCGGGCAAGAAGCCAGACTGACTTCAGTCAATTAGACAAGCCGTGATATAAGAGATACAGAAGTAAAAAAGAAACCCCAGAGCAAAAGGTAGATAAAGAGAAACAGGTTAATTTAAATTAAAGGAGCTAGCCAAAAAACAGCCTAAGCTAGTCTGAGATTTCGAAACTAGTAAGTCTCCATTTCATTATTTGAGAGCTGGTTGGTAACTCAGATGAAAAAGCCTGGTGCAGCCCATAGTGTGCATGTGCCAAGTGGCCAGCTGCTTCTAGGACCAAGGGAGTTCCAGTCCCCACACTGCAGATCATAGCCAAGTAGTAAGTGGTCCAGCTGGGATTGAGTCACAGACTGTCTCATGGGCACCTCCAGTTGAAGGTAGGTATCTACATGATCTTCCCAAAGGAACACGGGATGT
Source organism: Dicrostonyx torquatus (assembly GCA_028555095.1). Classification (NCBI taxonomy): domain Eukaryota; kingdom Metazoa; phylum Chordata; class Mammalia; order Rodentia; family Cricetidae; genus Dicrostonyx; species Dicrostonyx torquatus. Next base: position 13,496,459 of record JAQHUG010000012.1, on the reverse strand, counting down.
CCTGGCCTTAGCTTGCTTTGCTCTGAATGTCTGCTCCAAGCACATGGCTGATGCATGACCAGGAGCTTTCAAAGCTCTGTATGTTACAACCCAGATACCAGCTTCAGAGTTCTTAGCAGACAGCCCACTGGCTCTAGTGGTGCTTGGGGTCCGTGTTTTGGGGGGAGGGGCGGGGGAATCCCTGTGATGCAAGCTAGGATGACCAACCTCCCTCCCATCCCCTGTCTACTCCACCAGCATACTTTGCCCATCTGTTCCCCTTCAACCCATCTTGACCTCTCTTCATGTCAGTGCCTCCTCTCCTGGAATCTAATGCCCTCTGGCTTCACTCCCTTCTGACAACCTAGCCACCACCACTGCAGGAGACTGTGCTCTCTAAAGTTGCTCAAAAAATTCAGTGGTCTTGCCCAGATTTCTACCAGCAGTTTACTTGAAGACTGGCTGCCCAGGCATGTACAGCTCATATCCTGGAATCTGATGGGGGTGCCGTAGGCTACGCTTTCCATATGGCTGTGGGCTGGCAACGCCACCATCATTGTGGATCAGGGGCTAGTGGACATCCATGACACTCAGCGGGGAGACAAGCTTTTCTTTTTCTTTTCTTTCCCCTGGGACAGAGTTTCTCTGTGTGGCTTTCTTCGGCTGTCCTGGAACTCACTCTGTAGAACAGGGTAGACTCAAACTCGGAGATCTGCCTGCCTCTGCCTCCCGAGTGCTGGAATTAAAGGTGTATGCCACCACAACCTGGTATCAGAACGGCTTCTCTATCCTGATGCCCTTGGATTGTCTTGAGGTCTCAAAGATGTAGTCTATTGCAGGAAGGGTCCCAGTGGACAATGGTTTACGCAATTGAGAAGGCTTTTGGATTATGTCAAATGAGGAACAGGCAGCCCAGAGCAGATGTGACAGGACCCCAGCTCCTTCTGACTCCTGTTCTGTTTTGGGGGCATAAGCCTCATCTTGATAGCTATAGCATCCCAGCCTGAAGTCTGTGCACCTCACTTTACACTTACCTCATCACCCACATGTAGTAAAGACGCCATAGCAAACTGCAAGGGAAGCCGGGACGTGGAGTCTCCATCCCTGGTAGAGTTACCAAGCTTATAACTAAGGATGGTCCTGGGGGGTGACAGTGACACCAACTCTACTCCTACCCAGTTTGTGACCACATCCTGGTACACCCCCATTCCTGGTGCCTTTCCCAGCAGTGCTTTAGTTCCACTCTTCCTGCTTTATCCCCAGGGGCTCCCAAGTGGCTCCCAACTGCCCCCCTTGCTGCTAGCTTCACCTCTGATTGGCTGCCTTCAGTGTTTAGCGATTCTTCAATGGCTCCCACTACCTATAGCAATGCCTCTCCCTTCCCTGCCAGGACTAAACCCAAGAGCTTCAAATATACAAGTGCTCTCTCCCTCAGCTACATTTCCAGCCGAGCAGTGGGCTTTAAATATTTAAAAATTACATTTATTTATTCATTCCATGTGTGCAGCGTTCACGTGGAGGATAACTTGCTGCCCAGAGAACAACATGCCCGAGTTGGTTCTCATTTTCTGCCATGTGGTTCTGGGAATCAAACTCCGGTCCTCAGGCTTGGCAGCCAGCACCTTTACCTGCTGAGTCCTCAGCAGTAGGATTGTAAGAGCGAAATTTAGCACACAGTACACATGTGCGTTTTTCTGGAAGGAGTTTGGATTCTTAAAGCAGCCTGTGAGATCATCCCCTCAAGATTAGGCTCAAGTCCAAATCTCTAATATCCAAGCACAATAACCAAGACCATATGTCTTCCTTGCTCTCAAATCTCCTCTCCCATGGACTGAAACTGAAGTCATCAGAAATCCTGCTGCCGTGGGGCCACAAGGCTTTGCTTGTCCTCAAACCCACTGCTCTCTCTAGAGCACTCTGTCTCACCCCGTAGGAGAGTTGAAAGTCTCTCCTGTGAGGTTTCCCTGACCCTCTCTGGCTGCGACAGTCTCCACAGCCCTTCATCCCGTTTCCTAGTACAGGGAAGCCGTAAGCTTTAAGGGGTGGATGCCCTTAGGACAAATGGGGGCACGTTGTCAACCATGAGTATCTCTCCTAAGACCCAGAGCAGCTGTCACAGATGACTGCTCAAAAACCCGACTCACCTCGCTCCTACATCCAGCTCTGATCCCTTTCTCCTCCTCCAGGCTCCCGCCATCTGCCTCCCCGGACTCTGGAACTGTGGGCTAATGAGTACCCCTTTTTCTTCATAAGTGCCTGTCCTTTAGTAGTTTGTCATAGCAAAAAGGAATTAGCTAATTTAGGTCTGGATTGCCAACTCCCAAGAATCAAGAGCAAAGAAATTCTGAGACCAATCGAGAGGCAACATTTTAATTTATATACAATAAGGACAGGGCCAGAGCTGGGCTACTCAAAGCTTGGTTGTGGCCTGACCGCATTGGCATCCTTTGGGCCTAGTTAGACACCCAGACACTCAGGCCTCATTTCAGACCTATTGCATAACAAGATTCCGGGGACTGGATACACATTAGCCTTTGCAAAGGCAAGGAGCTAACACTTATTAATGTATGCACTTGCTTTTACATTGTGTTTTAACGTTGAAATAAATCCTCTTAAAGCTTTTTATTTTTAAGTTCACCTGTTGCACCAATCTTTCCATCTCTGAGCAGCATCCACAAATGGGACTTTGGGCATGCCTCACAAATCACACTGTTTGCTGCAGAGTTCCTGAAGCCAGTCTTCCTGGGTTATCATCTGGATTCTGAAACTTCCACAAGCAGTTTCTTATGAAGACCCCCCTAGAGGTAGACTGTATGGTCACCTCCATTCTGAAGATGATGGCATTGTCACCTACAAAGGCTTGGTGACTCACCCAAAGGGTACCAAGCAAATAGGCATTCCAGCCCAAAGGAGAAGTCTCGCTTTTGAGTTTTCAGTGGTCAGATCCCCAACTTTGATACTTTTGCTTTTCTATAAAGATGATTTTTGCATGAGACTTTCAGCGCTTTCATGTGTCGGCCCCAGAGGATATGGAAGCATAGGAAAGAACTGTCCCTGGGAGAGATGTCAGTCCAGAGAGTTCTGTCCCGCCCTGGCTGCTGCTGAAGCCCAGGCTGGAATTCTGTGCAGCCAGGAGCCCGGACGTTCTCAGCCAGTACCTGCCCATAGTAATGGGTGAACAATGCTGATTTCTACAGCGACTCATTCCCAGCAAGAAGCTGGCCAGCTCATTTGCTCCTTTCATAGGTTGGGAACAGCTGAAACAACTGGACTCCACCAACATGCTAACCACTGGATTCGATTTTCTGCTTACTTCCGCAGACGGAACTGGAGCCACTGGAGGACTCACAAGAGTCAAGCCTCGACACTGACATCTCTGGACTTCCTCCTACCTTGCCTAAGTTTAGATTCCTCTCCCATTCTCTGTAGACATGCATATTCAGTGGGATATATTTGTATATATGCTTGATTCAAAACAAAAAGACAGTGTGCTTTAAGACTCTATGTAAAAAGTATTGCTTTCTACTGTTCGAGTGTGCCCTTGCCCACCTGCTTGCTACACAGTCATGAGGGATTCAAGGCTGAAGGTGTTTTGAGTTTCTGGACAATCCCACTCCAGCCTTTCCTCTGCACCTCACACCCTACGCTGAAGCCTGTGTAGTTTGGAGGGCTTGGCCTAAGTCAAAAAACTACTAAGCATCCTAATGAGCAGATTCCTGTGATGGGAATGCATTGTGCATATTTGGCACAGCTTCTTCATTTGAGTGCTGGCCCTTTGCCTGTGACCCTGTCCCCCTCCAAGGGCAAGGGAGGAGTTCAGAAAAGGAGCCTTTTGTTCCTGGCTGTTAGCTCTTCTGCAGCTTCTACAGCCCCAGGGACCTGCCCTGCTCCAAGTGGGCCTGCAGAAGCTCTGCGATTTCCACGTGGGCAGGTGAATTCAGGACGATGGATAAAGCTGTTCGCCCAGCCTGTAGGGAAGGAAGAGAAAAAAAATGTCATCCCATCTGCCTCTTGTCCCACTGAGAAGTATTGAGAGGGATGCCACAAACATCAGGTGACCCAGGAGCAGTGTGACTCAAATGGCATGCGGACCGTGAGAAACAGGGTCACGAGACATGAGGACCCTTCCACACGCACAGTCCTCGGTCCTGGGGAGCCTGTGCCTGTGGGAACAGAAAAGGGGTTGACAGACCCTCAGCACTAAAGAAAACAGGAAAAAAAAATCCTTTCCTATCCTAGGATAGGATCTAAGTGAGCGTTAGCATTTTGGTGTTTCCTTTATCTTTTCTCCTGTGCAAATGGATTGCTGCTGGTAAGCAGAGAAAGGGAAGCGTGCATCGGTCTTGAATGCCCTTTTATTGTAACTGTGGTGCTAGATGGTTTCCCACTGTTGATCTTAACTCATCTGTCTTACTCTGTTTTAATAGTCCATAATATACTAGCAATTACCCACTTATCGGAAGCTTGTTTTTTCTATATGCCCACAAGTCATACACTCATTGAAAAGGCCTTTTCTCATATGTGTGTGTGTGTGTGGGGGGGTGTGGTCAGCATGTTCATCCGTTCACGTGGATGCCACAGCTCAGTACCGGGTGTTGTTCCTCAGGTGCCCGTCTACCTTGCTCGTCTTGAGATAGTCTCTGAATGGCCTGGACTTGGCCAGATGGAAACGGCTAGCTGGCCAGTGAACCTCATTACTAGCATGCGCTACAATGCCCAGATTTTTTTTGTTTGTTTAGTTTTTTTACAGCTGTAGGTTCTGGGAATTGAACCCGGGTCTTCACGATTATATTGCAAACTCTTTATGAACTAAGCTATATCTCCCAGCACCCTCCCATCGTTAACTGTCTCCCTAGGAGCAGACGCGAGCTCAGGACACTTGTATGTGTTGATAATTCCTGACTTGAAGTCGCTGCAACACTTTCTCTACCGCATGGCCTGCTGTGCGAAGCGCTTGAGCTAAAGAAGCTGGACCTGTGGCGCTCTCCTGAGGCAGGGCTGCTACTGGCTGTACAGAGATGGAGGGAAAGCCCACACGCCTGGGTGTTGGAGGGTGAGCTGCCCCGGAGCAGCCTGTCTCTTATGAGTGAACACAGCCCTACAGTCAGAATTCTGAAAGCTAAATGGCTTTGAAAACCACACTTATCTTGGTGACTGACTTAGAGGTGACAGCCTGAGGCTGCTCTGACACTTACTATACTCTCACTGTAACTGTATCAACTTCCCGAAATGTGACACATCTTTCAGAGGAGCAGGTGTGGCCCATATTAACATGTCGAGCTCTCTGGGCTTCCCTCTTTGCAGCAGGATGGAACCCAGCTGCCACTGAGGCACCACAACCATTTGTAGTCGGGCAGCAGAGAAAGAACGGAGAGTGGGAGGGGGGGCTCCAAGGAAGGAATACATTGCTGTTTTGAGGCAGGGTCTCCAATAACACACACTGGCCAGGAACCAGGTGAGGATGGCCCTGGAATCCTGTTCTTTCTGCTTCCACCTCTCGAGTGCTCAGAGTACAGGCCTGTATGCCATCACCCAATTGAGTGTGTGCTGGGGCTCAGACACAGTGGCCTCTGACATGCGAGGTCAGTTCTCTATCAACAAAGCTACACCCACCCCCTCCTTTTTGCTTTTATTCTTAAGTGTGTGTGTGTGTGTGTTATGTGTGTGTGTGGATATGTGCATGTGAGTGTGTGTGGGTTATGTGGGGGGGGTTATATGTCTGTGTGGGGTATGTGCATGTGAGTGTGGGGGTTATGTGTCTGTGTGTGTGGGGTGTGTGTGTGTGCAGGGTATGTTCATGTGTCCGTGTGTGTGTGGGTTATGTGTGTGAGTAGGGGGTTATGTGTCTGGGGGGGGTTACGTGTGTGTGAGGGAGGGTATGTGCATGTGTGTATGGGTGCTCAGAGAATGGGAGCCCCTGGGACTTAAGGGGAATTGTGAGCTACTTGATAGGCTCTTAGCCTCGAAGCCATCTCTTGCTTTCTTTTGGAAGAGTAACTTACTGTGTACCCCAGGCTAGCCTCTTATTTGCTGGGTCACCCTCCCTGCCCTTTTCTATTTAGGCTGGTATCTGGGAGATCACTTGATCAGTTCTGGTCTCTGTAAGTTCAAGAGCTCAATCTGGCCTGGTCCCTGCTACATCCCTGGTACAGGTGGGCTGCCTGGCCTTGCTCAGTCTGAAGCGTAGCTGGAAGATGGGCTGCACAGGCAGAGGTGTTTGGTTCAACTGATAAAGAAACCATAAAAACCTAAGGAGTCTTTTCTTCTTCTGAGCAAACCTGGAACAAGGCAGAGCTTTTAAGCAGGGAGTCCCTGCACTGTTGCTGGGAGGGGGCTTTCATCAGGGAGTCCTGCATTGTGTGTGTGTGTGTGTGTGGCGGGGGGGGGGACGACGACTGTCCTCACTCTCTGCTCCACCCTGGCCTTTGCCATTCAGAGCTTTATGTAAACAGTGTGTGAGAGAGGACTGTTACCATGGGAAAGTGCCACAGGGCCAGTCCCAGAGGCTATGCATTGCATCTTCTGACAGATTCCATCTGGAGGTTCCAGCCTCCATCTGTGGGCTTCTCAGCTGAAGACATGGAGGACGGGAAGTGGAGAAAAAGAGACCACCTAGGAAGAGAGCATCTCTTAAATGTACATGCCTCCCGTAGAGGAAGGAAGGATGCATGAGGGCCCAAGTATCATAGCTGGATCTATAGATCCCTACTTAATAACACTATGGGCTGGCCATGCACTGACTGAGCTGAAGAGGGGAGGGTTTGCACATACAGTCCATGTCTGTGCGTGTGTGCATGTGTACACGCGTGCATGCATATGCCTTCCTATGTGTGTTGTGATGGAAGTGTCTTTCAATATGACAAGACCTCATTCATGAACCCACTACTTATCAGGTAAAGATGAGCAAGGCACAATCTCTGTTTCAAAAATGTTCCTGTTTTATGGATGTCCTGAAATACCTTCCAAATAAGGAGAAGCTGGCAAATGGTGCTCAGGCCCCACTGTCAGAGTTTGTTATGCTCAAGGTCCCCAGAGAAAGTGTAGTGATGCCCTCACCCCCACCGCCCTTGCCTCCTAAGCCTAGGGGAAGTGCCTGCAGCTCTGTCTTTTATTTCACTTTGTTGATAAGAGGAAGCAATTTCAGAACAGGATTCTCTTTCCAAATGAGACTCCAGAAGACCCGTGCTGAGGGTATCTGTGCCCCCAAAGAGAGATGACAGCTGACCGCTGATATGGCTGTTCCGTGGGAACTGGCGCAGGGTACCAGCCTTGGTCCTTGGTGGCCCCAGCAACAGCTCTCTTCTCACGCTGCTGCTGGAAACCCAGAGCTCCCCCTGGCCCTGAGGAAGCTGCAGTGGGAATCCTCAGTCAGGCCTGATTCAGGCAGATGGAATGTGACAGGGCCTTGGTGTGGGGGGAGACGGACTCCTACAAGCCCTGTCCAAGACCAAATTGACCGGCTTTTCCCTTCAGCTCACCTCCACATCCAGACCCAGGTCTGCAGTGATCTGCTCCTCAACGTTCCCTGGCTCTCCCTGCATCAACCCTTGACCAAGCTTTTTAAGACAGGGTTTCTCTGTGTAGCCCTGGGTGTCCTGGAACCGGCTCTGTAGACCAGGTTTATCTTGGAACTCAGAGATCCACCTGCTTCTGCCTCCCAAATGCTGGGATTAAAGGTGTGCACCACCATGTCTGGCTCAGGCCAGGTAATTCATAATTCTTTATTGCTTCTGTGCACTATTTATCAATATCCCTAGCCCTAGATGACAGGAGCACTCCCTCCTCTACTTGTGACAAGTGAACGTGTCTCGAGATACTGCCAAAGCTCCTTTGGATGCATGTCACCCCTCCTGAGGAAAACAAGACTGATTCAGGACTGGTGGCCAGCTAGCTTCTCCCTCCTTAACCCCTGCAGAAACTTGAAAAGGCCACCCCCACACTGGTTGCTGGACTGGGACTTTGCTCTAGGTGTCACAGTTCCAGCCAGAAAGTGTGACTTATACATACTGAACATTTAGTTAGCTCATCACTAGACCCATTTTACAGTCGTATACAGAGGCTTAGGTTCACCTATGGAGAGGCACAGAGTCCCTAACCTCAGATTCAGACTCGAGAATGCTGGATTTAAAGTCAGTTCTAACAGTACTTGAGCTGGCCCCCCACGGTTTTCCTCCACCTCCAGAAAGTCAGGTAGTTCTCTCTTAGTTGTGACTACCACGCAGGCTCAGGAAGGGATCCCATTTCATGACTTTTTTTTGGTTTTTTGAGACAGGGTTTCTCTGTAGCTTTGGAGCCTGTCCTGGAACTAGCTCTTGTAGACCAGGCTGGTCTCGAACTCACAGAGATCTGTCTGCCTCTGCCTCCCGAGTGCTGGGATTAAAGGCGTGTGCCACCACCGCCTGGCCCATTTCATGACTTATTACTCTGGCCAGTTAGGGACTTCCAAGGCTCCAGCCTGCTTGGCCTGTCCCATAGGTGTCTCTTCTCAGGCCTTTCCAGGTAAGTGCAGTGGTCACTTCTTTGTGGCCCTGGGCTACTACTGTTCAGGCTTGTTCCAGATTAAGGCAGCCTACAGAGGACAGTCCAACATAGATCCTCTGTCTCACTACGTGTTTGGAAAAGGAGGCTCCACTCCCCGATCCTCTGATCCCAATCCCATGGGAAAACAAAAGGGCCGGTGCTCTCTGAAGTGCTCAGACATGGCTCCATGGAGAGGCAGGCTGTACAGTAACTGACTGTGGGGTTGAGCCTGACTTACTGATGGTGTACTCCAGGAAGACGCGCTATCCCTGCGTAGCAAGGAGCTCTCTTTGCCTCTCCAGACTTTTGCTCCCTTTGAACTGTGGGTTTTAAATACAAAGATGTCTGTTTATAGCATTAAATTATGATTCCAACATTTATGACACTAGAGTCTGGCCCGGGCTTGACTCTGCTCTGAGAACTGCTGGCTGTATTCTTAGGACAGGGGTGTAACATCCCTTGGCTGGGTAGAATGCAGGGCAGCTTGCTATATTCTTGAGTGGATCAGGGATGACATGCAGCTGAAGATTAGCTGCCAAAAGTGCTCTGCCATGATCAGCAAAGTTTAGGTCATTCATTCAGTCATTAGTTAGTCACTGAGCTGTGGCAAGCCCTGTAACATATGAAGGATTCCACAGAAAGGCCGGGCTCCTTCCGTGGGAGAGATGGTGTGTCCATCATGGGTGTGAACCTAGGGCTTAACAGAGTTGAAGCCTACCAGCTGGGCAATGTGGACGTGGACCCAACCATTTGGTGATTCTGCTTCCTCCAGCAAGATGATGCAGCAGTGGGAAGGGACCTCACAGGGTTGTCATGAGAGCGACATTCTTGGAGCCATGGTAAGACTACACATGATGGTTATCTTCTATCCCCTCAGCAGCCCTCGTCTGAGAAGGTAGTTTATTTAAGGGGACTGGCACTGACTGTGTGACATCAGGCAGGCTCGCTTGGGAGAATGGATGGCTCCACAAAGTAGATTTGTGTCATGGAGGTATTGTCAATTGTTTCTATGAACTTGGTGCCATCATCTGGCTGCCCAGAGTCTGCCCTGGACACAGAGCTCAGCTGCTGTCCCAGAGTTACATACTAGTCTCACCAGAGGAGACTTAGAGTTAAACCAGGCCTGGACACATTTCCCAAGCACAGTGGTTTTTGTATTTATTAATTTTGTTTTGTTTTTTTAGAGACAGGATTTCTCTGTAACTTTGGAGCCTGTCCTGGAACTCCTTCTGTAGACCAGGCTGGCCTCGAGCTCACAGAGATCTGCCTGTCTCTGTCTCCCAACAGCTGGGATTAAAGGCATGCACCACCACTGCCCCGCTAAGCACAATGTTTTTAGTTTTGCGAGTTTCCCAGCACCAAGACTATGAGCTATGAGCATTTACCATCCATCATCTCCTTTAAACCCTACACCAGCCTTATAAGGTTAACTTTGTTACTACAGCCATATGGTTTCTTGAATTCTGATGGCTGGCAAGACACTTTCCAGGGCAGGTGTTAAATACCCACTGGATAACTGCCTGTACATCTTACCTTGTCAGTCAGGCTGCTATTGCAGGCTGGATGTGCCAGGAGCAGTCGCACCAAGTCAGCGTTGCCTTGGTGACAGGCCAGCATGAGGGCAGACGATCCGTCATGGTCCTGCAGGTTGACATCTGCCTGGCAGCTCAGTAGCGCTTGGACCATGTCCTCCCGATCGTGGTTAACCCCCAGCATCAGTGCAGTCTGGCCCCCCTGCACAAAGAGTGATAGGCAAAGGCTGAAGCTGGGTGCGTCCAGCAAAACTTCTCAAGGAAACGGCCACTGACCAGATCGTCCCTCTGCTTGTGGCATGGGACACATCCTTTTCTTTCTGGCTAACTTCTGCTTTCCCATGACTCCAGTCAAGCCCTATGCCCTTTCCAAAGCCACGCCTGGCTTCCCAGCCTGGGCAGCATCGTGAGGCACTTACTGACTGCATTCTAATTTCCCTTTGCGCTTAGAGGCTAAGAAGTTGACAGCAGGGACTGTTCTTATTTACTTACCTGAGTTTTCTTATTGTAGCACAGAGGATTAACTTCAGGGCCCCATGCATGCTGGACAAGTGCTCTGCTACTGGGTTCCCTACCCACCCCCAGGGACAGTTGTTTTTGTGCCAGTCTTCCCAAGACCTAGCACCAAGCCTGTGAGTGATGCCCTGACTGACGGAGGGTGGAGGGCGTGAAAGCTGTGGCTTCAGCCTGTGCCTCCTTTCTCTGGGAAGCCGCAGTCTGCTCAGGGCCTTTGGGTTTTGTTTAATGATTACCCAGAACCCTCTTGTCTCAACAAGACCTCTGTTTGCAGGCCCCGCATTGTTCCTAAGCCCTGACCGGTGACAGTATGGTTATCTTTTAGATCCCCACAGTCATATAGTGGATATAGCAATGGGTTAGACCCAGAGAACCAACCCAAGTTGTGTCTCTGCAGTTAATGTGTGAAGATGCCAGGTTCTTGTCTTCCTTGAAGCTTGGTTTTCCTTTCCTTGAACGTTAATTATATAATTATTTTTCCTGCTGGGCAGTGGTGGCACGTGCCTTTAATCCCAGAACTCTGGAGACAGAGGCAGTTGGATCTCTGGGAGTCTGAGGCCAGCCTGGTTTATAGAGCAAGTTCTGCACAGAGAAAACCTGTCTCAAAAAAACCAAAAAAAAAAAAAAAGTTTTTTTTCCCTTGTGTGCTTTATGTGGTTCCTGTGGCAATCAAGTGGGATAAAGAGTATAAATCCAGTCACACGAGGTGGTCATTTTTCTGATTATAAGGTGACAATTATTTTTTATTTACACAGGTCCACTACACGTTCCTATATTTTCTTATAGCCTTCCCCTACGACTTACTGTATTTTTTCCAACCCTTTTTGGATTTGAAGGTCAAGCTTGTCTCTCCAATGGGATATCAGGTTGCCAAGAATAAGGCAAGGTCTATGCCTGCTCTCCCTCTAGATCCTCTGTGGCTCTAGGGCAGTGGTTCTCAACCTTCCCAATGCTACAACACTTTAATACAGTTCTTTGTGCTATGGTGATCTCAACCATAAAATCATTTTCATTGCTACTTCATAACGGTAACTTTGTTACCATTATGCATCATAACGTGAATATCTGTGTTTTCTGATGGTCTTAGGTGACCCCTGTGTAAGGGTTATCGCTGCACTTTGTCCTGATAGGGAGGACAGGGATGGCTAAGGCACCACCTGCCTCATGGAGCCTAGCAAGTTTATCTCTAAGAGGTTAGAGACTGTGCAGTGCCACTCAGTAGGTGAGTATGAATAACTGTTTTGAGTCCCCATTTCTCTGGAACCCTGACAGATCTTTCCAGGGCTTGCCAGTTTGCCTTTGAGAGGGTGATTGCTCAGCCTGGAGGTAATGGTTGCTCACTAGATTAAAAAGGCCTGAGGTTTCCTTCCCCCAGCCACCATGAAAGTCAGGTGAGACAGCAGGCAGTCCTCTTGAGACTCAGGGTGTGTGTTGGGCGTCCTCCTCACCTTTCTTCTGGTCTAGATTAATACAGTTTAGTTCAGTAGTTGGTCATTTCAGAGTGGCACTATACACCAGGCCCTGCAGTGACCTTGGAGATACGAAGATGTATCCCTCAGAGACTCCCAGCTCACTCCCATCCTGTTGGCCATGGCCACCTCCCCTCAGAGTCCCAGGGGAGCCAAGGAGAACTGTTGCAGCTGTGGATCCCCAGCTTTTCTTTGGTGACCCTCCTAGAACCCATTGCACCTCAGGAAAGAGGAGGGCTTGACTTTGGTCATGGTGAGCACCCCGTCTTCCAGTTAAAAATTCAGCATGCTTGTTAGGATAATACTATTTAAAATAAAAACACTGGGAAGAGTCTTCTGGAAGGGGAGTTGTGTGTGACTAAGTCAGAAAGTGAGTTACAGATACCTGTGTCCTGCCATGGGTAGCGAGCTGTTAGACAGCTGCAACATTCCCCAAATGATGTTTCCTCTGAGTGTGTGTGTATGTGTGTGTATGTGTGCAATATGTATGTGCAAGGCCGTGTGTGCAGGTGTATGAATATCAAGCTCTACAACTCTCCATCTTATTCCTTTACTGTGGAGGCCCAAAGAGGCCAAAGGTCAGAGAGTTAGGGTCTTGTTTTTAGTTCGTTCAAAGTTATAGTGCTTCAACCCAAACAAAGGTCCCACCTAGTTGTGAATCAGAGCTCTGCTCTCTCAAGGCCATTGTCAACAGGTGTGGCTAACTGCCAGACCTCGGGCTCCTGAAACAGGGAAGTAGTTGGTTCCCACCTAAAACAACAGTCTAAGGATACAACAGTTCCAGTTCTCTCTCTCTCTTTTTTTTTAAATATTTATTTATTTATTATGTATACAATATTCTGTCTGTGTGTATGTCTGCAGGCCAGAAGAGGGCCCCAGACCTCATTACAGATGGTTGTGAGCCACCATGTGGTTGCTGGGAATTGAACTCAGGACCTTTGGAAGAGCAGGCAATGCTCTTAACCACTGAGCCATCTCTCCAGCCCCAGTTCCAGTTCTCTTTATGGAAATAACTTGGGATTCCACCCAGGGAGTGGCTTGCCTACGGAGTGTTTGGTCTATGGCGTGAGTCTAGGGCCTGAGTGATGAATGTAGCCCGTGACTTTCAATTTGTATGTTAATGTAGTCTTTTGTTTTACTCCTATGTTTTTAGGGTCAGGGGTATATTAACCAGTTGAAAATTAAACCTGGGTGAATTTTCAGAACTCACTGAAATTCCCTCCAGATACCATCCTATATGTCTCTGTGTTTTATTATTTTCGTTCGTGTCTTCGTATTCTTTACTATATTTATAAATTCCCACGCCTCCACTCTGGAAGAGGGTATTTTTGCCAAGGCTGGCCCCTGACACTTTACCAGCAGCCAGCATCCTCTGCAATCCTCCTGTCTCTGCTCCCACAGACCTGGGGTTACAGGTGTGTGCAGAGCCATGCCCACCTTTTTAATATGAGTCCAAATGCTTGAGCAGCAAGTGCTCTCACCACCAAACCATCTCTGGGTCCCTGAAAGCTCTTGAATGAGGTGTGCAAAGTGACTCTGGAGCCACCCAGACTACTGCCTGCAATTTTGGAGAGTGTAGAAGAGTGGGGTTCAACACGAATATTTAAAATTTTTAGTATTATTATTGTTTTCTGTGTATATGTGTTTTGCCTGCATGTATGTCTGTGTTGTGGACAATCTTTTTGTACATAAGCTGAATGGCCTATAGCTAGGCAGGATTTCCAGTCACAGAGGATGCTGGGAAGGACAGGATTGCAGCTAGGCAGGGAGGAAGCAGGAAAGCAGGATGAACAGTACAGAGTAGAGATCATAAAACCACGAGGCAGAAAGTAAATTAATAGAAATGGGTTAATTTAAGATATAAGAGCTGGTGGGATGAGCCTAGGCTATTGGCCGAGCTTTCATAATTAATAGTAAGTCTCTGTGTCATGATTTAAAAGCTGGTTAGTAAGATAGAAAAATCTGATTACATGTCTGTGCCCAAGGAGATCAGAAGAGATATCAGATTTTCTGGAGTTCTAAATGGTTGTGAACAGTGGGTGCTAGGAATTGAACCTGGGTCCTCTGGGAAAGCATCCAGTGCTCTTAAGCATGAACCATATATCCGGTCCCCAGGTGAGCTTTTAAAGTATGTTGACACAGCAAATAGCTTTTGAAGAGGCAGTGCCTCCTAAGACAGGTCAGGCTTGCCTTATTATTGCCTATTATAAAAGATTCAGGTTCTCCAAACTCAGGGTCCTCTCCTGTAACACAGCTGCCATGGCTTGCTAACAAGGGTCCTTGTGTGTTTAAAAGGCTGGTTACCTAACCTTTTCCCCTCCTCCCTCCCTCTTTTCTTTCTCTCTCCAAGAGGAAATAGATTTCTCTACTGTGTGTTCCTGCCATGACATTCTGTCTCACTACTGGCAAAAAGGCAATGGGACAAAGCAGCCAGGGACTGAGTCTCGGAAACCAAGAGCCCAGACAAACCTTTCCTTTGTATGAGTCCCTGGGAATGACCCAGGGCCTCAAACATACTAGGCAAGCACCCACTGCCACTAACCACACCCTGTCATTATAAGTGACTGTATTTCAGGTATCGCACATTCTGCTTGGTAGGGAGGTAAGGAAAGACAGGAGATGTTTGAGACCTGGTTACTTTAAGGACCAGAGAAGCATGTCAGTCATATTGTTCAGTTCTAGCAGAATTCTGCATTTACCCTCTGGGTAAGAAGAGGCCTGGGAGGCAGGGATCCTCATAGCCCCTGGGAATGAGGGACTGGTGACAGCTCCTGCCTGCCGTGCTACCCACACTCTCTCTCCATCAGTTTAATGGACATTCATGACTTTATTAAAAAGGCCTCGGGGTGGTGGGGGGCAGAGAGATGGCTCAGTGACTAAGGGTGTGTGTTGCTTTGACACACAACATGAGTTTGGTTTTCAATACCCATGTGGGGCAGCTCACAACTGCCTGGAAATCCAGTTCCTGGGGATCTGACACCTCTGGCCTCCACAGGCACCTGCATACACCTGGTAGATACATGCACACATACATTTAAAAACAATAAAATAGCTGGGTGTGGTGGCATACGTCTTTAGTCTCAATACTTGGGAGGCAGAGGCAGGCAGATCTCTGAGTGTGAGGCCAGCCTGGTGGTCTACAGAGCAAGTTCTAGGACAGACAGGGCTACACACAGAAACCCTGTTTTAAAACAACAACAAAATCTTTTTAAAAAGGCTTTAGAGAGGAGATGATTGGCAATAACTCTAAAGTACTGAGCTTCCTAAATGTGTCCTGGGTCGAGACCTGGTGAGCCACAGAGGTGAGTGGCTACAGCAGCCAGCCAGCAAAATTCTTCCCAAGAGGCTAACAGAGGTGATTGACTTCAACAGCCAGCCCGCAAAGTTCTTCCCAAGAGGCTAACATTAGAATTTGGTTGGAGAAGTTAGAGAAGTCAAATCCAGGTGGATTTTGCCCTCTTTTAGTTTGGAACACAGACCAGATGGCTCAGTGACACCTGTGCCAGCCTGTCTATGTCCCAAGAGCCTGTGAGGAAGATCAAGGATTGGGGTTTTGGATAGATGCCATTTGACAGTCCCAGCATTCTGGAGTGGGAAACGCTCCATGGATCTAAACTGAACTCCTCGCCTGGCTAGCAGAGTAAAACTGGAGGGTGCTCTCCACCTACCTGGGTGGCTTGGATGTTTACATTCCCCTCTTGCAAGAGCTTCCACACAACAGCCATGTCTTCCTTTGTCTCTGCAGAAGCCAAGGGAGTGATCATCACAGCGGTGTAGCCAGCTTTGTTCTGATGATCCACGTTGCAGACACCTGCAAGGGAAGGAAGGGGTGCTGGAACAGCCCGGGGTTGGAGCCAGACTGCTTGCTAGCTGAAACACCATGGACCAGTGTTGCCATAGCAAATTCACTGCCTTACATTTTTAGCAGCCATCAGAACTGGCTAATTTTCTCTACAGTTTTCTGAGGATGCCCAACAAGAGAGGACCACAAAAGGGCCAGAGGCAGACAAGGCATCAATGACAATGACTTTATTTTGAAAGCCTGGGCACAACACACAGTCTTCCTAGATGATGACAGACCAAATGCAAAATCTGCCTTATGAGCTGAACAAATTCTTTAACAACCCCAAGCCTCGGTTGCTCAACTGCAGCATGAGAGGGACTGTACTGATGACACCACAGGGACGAGAGACACTGAAGAATAAATGACAGAACACAGGCAATGGGGACTTGGTTCCGGGGTGCATGCACTAAGATGGGATGATCGGAGATTAGCATGGGTCCTGTTACAAAGAAGACATGGAGCTAGTGGAGCTTTCCCAAATGAGAAACAAAACAACAACAAAACACAACTTTAATCCCAGCACGTGGGAGGGAGGCAGAGGCAGGTGAATCTCTGTGAGTTCAAGGCCAGCCTGAGCTACCCTGTGAGATACTACCTTGAGCCCTGATGTCACCCCCCCCCCGACACACACACACACACAAAAAAAAGCATTTGCCAGTCTGGCCCTGTTCCTGGACAAGAGTAACTCAGAGTGATGAGAAAGGAGTGTGACATAAGAAGCCCCTTATTGTAGTCCCAGATACTTAGGAGACTGAAGCAGGGCGATGATTTGAGTCCAGGCAGTCACGGATAGCTTGAGCAGCATAAAAAGATACCATTTTATAAGAACAAAGCAGTGGGCTTTCAAAGAGGGACACAGGTGTCACAGTGCCATTTCTGACCTGTGTCCAGCAGCAGCTTCACGATGGCGAAGTTGGAATGGGACACGCTGTAGTGAAGGGCTGTGTTCCCACTTCGGTCAGCCAGGTTGACAAGCAGCTTCAGAAGATGTGGGGAACGAGGCTGGACCTCGAGGAGGTAAGCGGCTACCACGGCAGGGCTAGATAACTTCCGGCTGGACACACGGAACCACTCTTGACTGATGGTATTCAGACTTTGCCTCTGAAATGGCAGGAGATTCCGATTACGAGAGATCTGGCCTAGGCACCCTAGTTAGAGCTCTCGGGGGCACTTGGACAGGTCAGGTGTGGATGCCTCTGCCTCTCTCGCACTTCCCTGCGGTCCTTCCTGTTTTATCTGGGGGATCTGAGATGGCAGGACCAAGAATCCTGCTGCACACTTGATGCTGGTCTGATTCTCCCAGCCCTTTACTTCCCACCCACTGGCAATTATATACAAAATAAACAGCAAGTAGAAAATCAGCTCTGTGTGTAACAAGCCCACATGTGGAAGGCCACATGTTTCTAATATTTATCTAATGGACAAGAGATACTACTGGGATGTGGTTATTATAAATGATTTTATGCTCATTCTAGAAGAGGCTCCAGGTTCAGTCATTAAATCCACATGACCAGAATCAAGCCCTGGCTCCGTCGTGTGACCATACACCCCCATGGAATATCTCTTGTCCCTGTTATCAAATGGGGCTGGCTTTCTTATTTCCGTGGTTTTATAGGGTGAGGTAATTTTAGAACCTACTTTGTCTCTTAGGCAGGGAAAGATGGCAGGGATGAAGGGGCTTCACATCCTGTTTGATATAATGTGGGCTTTTGTCACATTTCTGGAGCAGAAACATCAGGATTTGTGGCTGAAACACTTCTCTATATCAGAATAACTTCTTTATCTAGGGCATCAAGAAAATCTGAAGAATCCTGAATCAAGAATCCTGGTATCACGGAATACAGTGGTAGACTCTGAACAACGAGCTGAAGCTGGTGGGGCACTTGTTGAGCATGCACCCAGTTCTCAGCACCCACTTAAAAGCAGGCACAGTGGCAGGTGGAGGCAGGAGGATCAGAAAGTTCAAAGTCATGCTTGGCTGTGTGAGTCTGAGGTGAGGTTGGACTATGTAAGGCCTTATCTCAAAAGCAATGAGTGAATGAACAAATGGTTAAAACAGAGCTTAGTTATGTAATTTGAGTGTCAGGAGCCTCCATCAACATCCATCTCACATACAGGCTCCTTAACAGTCTGGGGAATGCTATTTGCCAAATCAACTAAGATTAAAAAGAAAAAAAAATTCGAGATTGTGTTGGGTGAGTAACAAACACTGCTGAATTGATCATTTTTAATCTCTGGGCTGCTCTGTTGAGGGAGAAAATGGGTTTTGAAAGTGCTCACAGGTTCTTCCACTTGGGTCTGACAGCTGTCTCCTGGTTCAGGCCAGAAGCTCTTGATTAAAAATAGAATGCAAGATTTGCAGGTTCAAATCTCCATGGGACATAAGGGTCGGACAGATCAAATGGAGATATGGCCTTATTTTTGGTCTCCTACCCATTAATACCCGTTAAGCAAAGCAGTAACATGATAGCATCAAATGTGAGAACTTAGGGGAGATAGAGACAGGCTACCAATCACTGACATTTATTGTTGAGGAAACCAGCCCCTGTGCATTGAGTTAACTGCCTTCGGAAGGGGTCCTGGAAGTAAAACCCAGGTCACATTCCGCATCTTTTTCCACTTTACCCATGGTTTTGTTAAACTGCAAGGCACTTTGAAGTCTAAGCCACCGAGTTTAGTGGCAGGCACATGGCTATGACTTTTAGAAATAGTTGGTAAAATGCCTCTGACCCATGGCTAGCTTCCTTGTCTAGAGAATAGAATCCTTCTATTCTCTCAGCCCATCTCCTGAGGGGACAGCACTTGGGTAAATCACAGAATGCCCGACGAATGGGACTCTGTGCACACACACACACACACACACACACACTGCCACCTCAGGTAAGGGACCAAAGTCATCCCATTGGCAACCCCTGTGTGACAGTGGGAAGTCCGAGTACCAGGAGATGATCGGTGGTGGCCCCGGTTTCCGGCAGGTGTTGGCTCAGTGCCTGACATGCGTTAAGAAATTCCTCTGAGGGTTTACACCTAAAGAAAATAGAGAGATTATATCGTTGAGTATGCTGACAGAAAAAGACATTCACTCTCCACCTTCAACAGCTGAAATGCTCAAGCTGGGCGACTTCTCCACAATGAGGGGCCTTCCTAAGAAACATGGCTGCTCATAGCTCTACATGGCTCGGCATCTGAGCACTTCTGAAGGTCAGGTCCTGTCTTTTCATGCTGCTTTTGGCAGGGGCTGCAGCAGATAAGGAAGGCATGGGGTAAAGGCCCAATGCCAGTTTTTGTCATGCCAGGAAGAAAAGCGATCCCTTCCTGCCTGGGTGCCCAGAAAAATCCAAAGAACCCAATCCATGCCAGCAGTTTCTTCGAGTCAGTGTCCCATGAAAGACACGACTAACACGGATAGCGTTGGTAAAATGAGAAGCTGTGAGGCTGGGGTACCACAGTGACAGGCACTTGTCTCATGACTGTGAGGACTTCTCATGAAGATTGAATGGCACATTCTGCTTGGGCTGTTGCAATGGAGCAGCCCTGTAGGCCTGCTTATGGCCAGCTCTGTTCTTCCATCCTCCAAAGCCACGCTGAGGATGGCAGAGGTGATGCCAATGGTTCTAGCTGGCCCACTTCTGGGTGTTGAGAGCCTACTGTGTGCTGGGCATTTCCCAGCATTTCTTCTTACAGGCCTCACATTGGATCTATAGGGCTGCCTCCAGGACATTGAGGTGACTGTGAGCTAAAGACCCTGTGGTCAAAGTGTGGAACTGTTGTCACCAGTCGCACAAAGTCCTAGCACTTGGGCAATGACAGAAGAGACAGTGTAAGAACCAGAAATTAGACATCAAAATACCAAGTAATACAATTAAAAAATGGGGTACAGATCTAAACAGAGTTCTCAACAGAAGAATCTCAAATGGCTGAAAAACACTAAAGGAAATGTTCAACACCCTTAGCCATCAGGGAAATGCAAATCAAAACGACTCTGAGATACCATCTTATACCTGTCAGAATGGCTAAGATCAAAGACATCAATGATAGCATATGCTGGAGAGAATGTGGAGAAGGGGGAACACTCCTCCATTGCTGGTGGGAATGCAAACTTATAAACCACTCTGGAAATTGGTATAGCAGTTCCTCAGAAAATTGGGAACAAACTTACCTCAAGACCCAGCAATACCACTCTTGGGCATATACCCAAAGGATGCTCAATCATACTATAAGGACATGTGCTTAACTATGTTCATAGCAGCATTACTTGTAATCGTCAGAACCTGGAAACAATCTAGATACCCCTCAATCGAAGAATGGATAAAGAAAATGTGGCACATTTACATAATGGAGTACTACTCAGCGGTAAAAAACAATGACATCTTGAAATTTGCATACACATGGATAAAACTAGAAAAACCCATCCTGAGTGAGGTAACCCAGACCCAGAAAGATGAGCTTGGTATGTACCCACTCTTAAGTGGATACTAGCTGTAAAGCAAAGGATAACGAGCCTATAGTCCATGATCCTAGAGAAGCTAAGTAACAAGGAGAACCCTAAGATAAACATATAGATCTCCCTGGGAAGGGAAAATAGACAAGATCTCCTGAGAAAATTGGGAGCATGGGGGTGGGGGAAGAAGGGAGAATAAAAGAGGAAGAGGAGGAGAGAAGAAGAGGGGGGGAGGAGAACTTGAGGGAACGGGATAGCCAAGATGGGGAAAGGACAGAGACAGAGAACAAGAAAAGAGATATCTTGATTGAGGGAGCCATCTAGCCCTAGAAATTCCCAGGAATCCACAAGGATGACCCCAGCTAAGACCTTAAGCAATAGTAGAGAGGGTACCCAAACTGGCCTTGCCCTGTAATCAGATTGATGACTATCTTAAATATCACCATAGAACCTTCATTCAGCAACTGATGAAAGCAGAGGTAGAGACCCACAGTGGAGCACTGGGCTGAGCTCCCAAAGTCCAGTTGAATAGTGGGAGGAGTGAGAATATGAGCAAAGAGATCAAAACCACAATGGAGATACCCACTGAAACAGTTTACCTGATTTAATCAGAGCCCAACAACTCTGGCCTGACAGGGAAGGAACCAGCATAGGACCAAACTAGGACCTCTGAATGTGGGTGACAGTTGTATGGCTGGGGCAAACTGTGGGGCCACTGGGAATGGGACCAGGATCTATCCTTTCTGCTTGTACTGGCTTTTTGGACCCTATTCTCTTTGGAGGGTTACTTTGCTCAGCCTTGATATAATAAGGAGGGCCTTGGTCCTTCCTCAAAGCAATGTGCTAGACTGTTTTGACTCCCCATAGAAAGCCTTACCCTCTCTGAGGAGTAGACGGGGGATGGAGGAGGAAGGTAGAGGGAATGGGAGGAGGGGAGGAACTGGGATTGGCATATAAAATGAGAAAAGATAGTTGTTGTTGTTGTTTTTAAAGAAAAAAAAAGAATCAGAAGGCCTGGGCCCAAACCCTTGCCCTACTCAGGGCCCCCACCTTACCTCCCAGTGCCACTGTTTCCACCTCTGTAAAGCAAGGATTATGGGAAGTTCTACCTTCTGGGACTGCTGAGAGGAGTCTCGAAATATGTGTGAAATCTGCCCTGTTTACAGTGCCAACAAATGCTGGTTATCTAGAACTTGGGCCATTTGAGTTGTTCCTCTTGGGGGCAGAGGTCACATTTGTTTGGTTCACTCAGCATAGGGGTTGGCACAAAACAGACCCTCAAGAAACATTGCTCAAGGGATGTGTGAAAGTGCACACACACAATGGGACTGGATGAAGGAGAAATATGCCCTTGCCCCTCTTTAGAGGAACATGTGTGCCATTGCTACCTATGTGGCTCACCTCTCAGGCCTCAGGTGAGAGACTTCCTCCCCAGACCCACTTGTCTGGCCTGAGTTACCGGTGTCTTCAGTGACACCTTGTCCAGTCTCATGGGCGGGATGTGCGTCTCTGTCCTGTCTGGGCTCTGAGCAATCACGTTTCTTCTCAATCTCACCGTCAGATGCGTCCTCAGGGGAGGTGTCCTCACCACTGGTCTCCTCGCTGGAAGTGGTCTCATAGCTAGAAAAAGACACAAGATCATTTGATCCATCCTTCTTGACCAGGGCCAATGGTTCATGTCAACACAAGTACATGCTACTGGAACCCTAATGTCCAAGCCTGAGAGGGGCCCAAGTCCTTACATCTACCTGAGATTCTGAAACTGCCTTACCTCTCTGCATGGCCAGGAATCCTCCTTTAGCCTCCCTGCTCCAGCCTGGATTACATCTGACAGTGGTGAGCCCCTCAACCCGCTCCACAAGGCTCTAATGTGATAATAGCCATAAATAAAAGGGCAGGGAAGGGAAGAAGACCAACTTCATGTTGAACACAGGTTCTAGCTGGGCGTAGTGGTTCGTATCTGCAATTTCGGCACTCAGAGGATGGAGGCAGGAGAACTGAGAACTTGGCTATCCTGGGCTACGTAGTAAGACTCTGCCTCAAAGTGTGTGTGTGTGTGTGTGTGTGTGTGTGTGTGTGTGTGTGTGTGTGATATAGGCTCTTAACCTTGCTACACAATAGAACCTTCAGAGTGTTCAGCATTCTCAGTATGTGGACTATACTCCACGCTAACTACACCAGTCCTATGACTGTAATTGAGAATTTCCAAAGCTTGGTGTCTCTGGTGTGCAGCCATGCTGAAAACCATGGCTCTAGAGATTCACATACTGACCAGTGATCAGAAGAAGACTTCGTAGGCAGGGCAAGCAAAGAAGAAGAAAGGAACATAGCCAAGCCATCAAAGCCCTTCCGGGTCTGGACTAGAACCCCTAGAACCCCTTCAGGCTTCTATAGCATTTGGTACTTCCTCGCCAGAACAGCCAATCAGCAGTTCCCCTGTTTTATTTTTTTAAATTATATTATATCTATTTATTCATTAGTATCCTCTCTCTCTCTCTCTCTCTCTCTCTCTCTCTCTC
>JAQHUG010000012.1:13417768-13473319 GCA_028555095.1 Dicrostonyx torquatus | reverse complement strand
TGAGCTCTCAGTGGGCTCTTTGTTTCTTGACTTATCTGTGAGTCAAAGATAACAACCAGGATGTACTTGCCTTTTTTTAAAAAAAAAAAAAAACCCACCTAGCATACAGCTGTCTTTTAATGAACAGTGAAATGATCAATTTAGGGTCAGTGAGGTACAAGTTAAGAGCATACCATTCAACCACAAACCGCACACACCCCAGATTATATTGCTTAGTGATGACACAGCTTGTGCAGTGTTCTGATGCCCATACAGTGATGAATTCCCCAAGGATGCCTTTCCCAGAATGCATTCTTATTGCTGGATGATACATGACCATAACTAACGGCCAGTCTCCCAGTCTGGAGGAGGCATGGCTCATGTCCTGTAGCAATGGGACTAGTTGTTTTTGTTGTATTTGCAGAAGAAAAACATAAGTGAACTGGGGTTGGGGATGTAGTGGTAGATAGAGAACCTGCTATTGTGTGCAAGGCCTGGCTTCAAGTCTCAGCACCAGAAGGAAACAAAGAGATCAAATTTCAACAAACTGTATAGCTTGTACTAATTTCAATGTTGTGTTCAAGTCAGAGGCACCAAGACCCTGAAACTCCCACAAGCTACCTAGAGGTGGGCCCTGAGGAGACCAGGACAAGCCATTAAAAGCCATTAAAAGTGGAGGTTCCAAGAGATCAGTGTAACTGGCAAGCAGTCAGACACTTGCAAACCCAACAGGCCATGGAGACTGAATCCCTGCAGAAGAATGAGACCCCCGGGACAAGGGTGCTAAGGACAACAGTGGGTTAGATAGCAGGAAAGGCGGTCTGTGCTTCACAGGCGATGCTTACCCACCGTTAACCCCAACAAACTGAAGGTTCTTTTTGGTCCCATTACCTCCTGCACGGAAGCCATAGTCTTTCTTTTTCATTATGGATTTAAGGCTGGTCGACGGAGAGATCTCTAGGCAGACACAATATCACAGGTTAGAATGACCTTGGGGCAGTCAGACCAGGATCCTTGCTTTAAGACGATATGGGTATATGGAGAGGGAGAAAGGAATAGGGGTAGATAGTGCAGACTGGATGTTTTCAGGCTGTTAGTCGGAGGCCCTTCTGTTCAATGTTTGTAGAACTGTCCCTAGGAACGATGTCGCTCTTTGTATGTGGATGGCGGAGAAGCTATTGGAACGCTTCTCAGAGCCATGTGTGTAGTGTCGGCATTATCTCATGTGGTCTCAGACTTGCACATGGACCGGTATGGCAGAACTCAGGTCTTTGGATGTACTCTACACCAATCTCTACTTTGTTCAACAGTGAAGAATATGTGTGCTGTCTTCCTGCTCAGCAAAG
Source organism: Dicrostonyx torquatus (assembly GCA_028555095.1). Lineage (NCBI taxonomy): Eukaryota > Metazoa > Chordata > Mammalia > Rodentia > Cricetidae > Dicrostonyx > Dicrostonyx torquatus. The sequence goes on along the minus strand of JAQHUG010000012.1, from coordinate 13,471,994 downwards.
GGGTGACTTCTATACATTAGCATCCCTTCCTCTCTCCTTCCATTCCCCTCCTAGCCCTCCCTTCTTCCAGCCATTCCTCTCCACTTCCTTATCTTCCTGCACCCCAAATATTAAATGAACAATTTAAGGTCTCTGAATTTGAATAATGCCCCTTCAAATTCAAGCTAGAGAAAACTCTGACGTGAAAGCCAGAAAGGAAGGTGGGAATTGCCAGAGTCCAGGAAGCAAAAAGGAAGACCCAGGAGGAGTGAACAAGCAGTACCATTCTTGAGTGTTGACACGGCCTATACATAATGCAGAGACAAGCACCCTCTGGGAAGGCTTGGGGGCTGCAGGCTTGGCAATGGCTTTCCTTCCATGCTGGCTACCTCTGTGGCCTGTGCTATCTACTTAGATTTATGTGGATGTCCTGCAGCTAGACACAATCCGGTAATAAGGCCTCGACAGATCAGTTTTTATTTCCCTGAGCACCTGGGGGTGTTAAAATCTTTTTCAAAAACGTACTCATAATTAAAGCCCCTAGTCCCTACACATAAAGGAGAAGTAGGGCCCAGGTGGAGTGTGGAAGAGTATTTACCCAGTGCCGGTGGAGTGGTGGAAGAGGGTGGGGCAGGTGGTTCTTTCTGCTCTGGGGCCTGGGCTGAGTAGGCAGAGAGCAACAGGTTGAGGGAACTGAGCAGCTGGTTCTGGATGCTGCTGAGCTTGGAGGCCGGCTGCTTGATGGCACTGGCTAGCTCCGGGTACCCATGCTCCAGGCAGTTCCACTGTTCATGCAGTAACTCCTGGATCTTCTTAACATACTGCCCGATTGTGACATCTTGTGGGGAACTGGCCGGCCTTCCTGGACGCTCGGCCCCTGGGAGTTCTGAGCTGGCCTCCTCCCTGATCACCGCCGCAGATCCTCTGTGGCTGCTCCAGGAAGAGGCTCCTGTTGGCCTGCTCAAGTCCTCAGCCCCCACCTGTGGGCCTCTCTCCTGTTCAGAGACATCTTCTTCGATCCTGAGTTCCATGGAGAGGCAGCTACATAAGGATGAGGCAAGGACCTGCTCAGGTCCCCTTGACAGTGACACTTGGGGCAGCAACACAGGCTCTTCAGGGCTCTGATGGCCTTGCTTGTGACTATTTTGGACCCATGGGAAGCCATTCTTCTCTGCTCTAGATGTCCAGCATTCAGGATCTGGGGTTCTCAGCAGGTTGACACCAATGTTCTTGTCACATGATTCTCTGGGGATGAGTTCAAGGAGAGGGTCAGTGTTCACCATGGCGTCAGTCTGATCCAGAGCATCGCTGACCTTCCCTTGATTACACTTTTCTTCTAATTGGGCTACAGCACTCTCTAACTCTTGAATCCTCTGTTCCCTAGCCTTGGTCTCCTCTTGCTGCTGCACGAGGGCAGCTCTGACCTGGGCAAGCTCCTCTGTTTTTCCTGACAGCTTGTCCTTCAGGAACGAGACCTGGTTCTTCAGGCTGAAGATATTGCCAGAGTCTGTCTTCACCAGGCCCAGGCTTTCCTCTGTTACCTGGGTACCAGTGTTCCTCACATCCACCTCGATGGGTGGAGGAGGTGGGATCTCACTGATATTGAGCTCAATTTCCTCAAGGGAGAGCTCATTCTCAGGGATGGGGGATGGTAGAGGGGGTGGACTGGGCGTGGACGAGCCAGGAGTTAACACCCCCTCTGCTTTACTGACTTGGTGCTGAATTTCTACATCCCCTAGAACCATGGGTACATTCTGGACTGAGGAGGGAGGACCTGGCTGAGAGAGGTGACTTGAAGCCTTTATGCCACCTTCTTCAGGCTCAGCCCCCTCCCAGACCAGCTCTGGAATTGCTGGTTCCAGCTCTCCTAACTCTCTTTCTGTTGACCGGCTTGTTGCTTCGAAACCTGTGAAGCCTTTCGTGGGGTCAAAGGTACCATCACAGACATTGCCTTCCCCCTGGAGCTGAGGGAAGGCAAGAAGTGCGGAAGGACCTGAGGTCAGACTGGACTCATCTGGGGCTCGGTTCTGCAGCAGCGTAGCAGGCATGCTGGATGTCCTCAAAAGCTGGGGCCGTCCACTCCCACCATCCTCTAGAGCCCCTTTCTCCACCTGCCTGGTAGCCTCTGCCAAAAGGGTCTTCCTGTGATAGCTCAGCTCACTGCCATGCACTGAGGCCCGGGGGACATCACTCAATGGCAGTGACTGGGATTGCTCCTGGGTCCCCAGGGATATCTTTCTGGGCACCACAGGAGACCAGTCTTGCTGGGGAGAAGCAGCGTGGGTGCGAGCCCCACTGTTGGGAAGGCTGAAGTTTCGAGGCAAAGTACTAAACTTAGCCTGCTTGGCTCTTCTGTGGATGGGAATTCTTTTGATGGTGTGTCCCTTCTCAATGTCATTCACATATTTGAGGAAGTCCAAGTCCAAATGAAAGCCATATGGGGTCTCCACAGAGTAAGGGTGGCTCTTCAGATGATCTTTCTCTTCATCCCCCTGAGAGGATTGGTCCTTGGCTGGGAGATGAGACATAAAGAAAGAGCACAAAGTTAAAATGATGCTGAATGCCTGTGACTCTGACATCACATTACCGTAATGAGCCTTTCAGTGCTCTAGCCTTCGAAGGATGCTGCAGAAGTTCCATGGCCTCTTAGGGACACCTAAGCCACACTTCCTTAGGCCAGGGCACAAATGGGCTTGGTGCCTGTGCTGGGATATCATCTTATCAAACCAATGTGTATTTAGCCAACGCCTGTGCTTCCTTATTTTCAATATGCCACCTCAGTTGTTATCACAAATTTACTGGCAGATCAGGAAAACAAAATTGTCTGACACTCTTTTTCTGGATTGCATCGTGTAACTGCTAAGCCAAAGCCCAGCAATTTGTCAGAGGGTACCAGCTGACAATAATGGACACAGAAGATTCTACAGGATGAGACATACAGTTTTCTCAGCATTCAAAAAGACACTGGAATGCCTCAAGTAGGTTCCAGCAAATCTTGCAAAAGGCTAAACTATTGATAATTTATAACTCTTATATTTCTTAAGCTCCTGGGGTGCTTAAATCCCTGGTTACCTAAAGACCAACAGGAACTAGAGTAGGTGATCATGGGCGCCAAGTTTTCCTTCCCCCTGAAAACTGAGTAGGAGGTAGCAATGAGAGTTCCACTTCAAAAGTCCATGCTAATGAGGAAACGCCACCCTGCTCATGGACTAGAAAACTGGTTGTCAACGGAGGAGACCTCATAAAAGTCAAAAGGGACAGAGATATGTCATCATAGATGTGTGAGTCCCACGGCCTTTTAGGGATGCCTAAGCCATGCTTTCTCAACGGAGGAGATCTCATAAAAGTCAAAAGGGACAGAGATATAGCTTCATAGATGTGTGGGTCCCATGGCTTCTTAGGGACACCTAAGCCGCACTTCCTTAGGCCAGGGCACCAACAATATCCCTCCTGACTCCCACAGGAGACATGAGGAACCTGTCAGTTCAATGACTACTTGAAGTCATTGGGACATGCATAGATTATCACACTCCCCCACCCTCCACCCTGGTTAACTAGTCCTTTGGAGCTCTTCATATGACACCCTTGTTAAATCTGGACATGGGGCGAGAATACACTGTGAGAAAATTGAGCTTAGAAGTCAAGAATACAAAGCCTAGTGCGGTATGGTGGTGCCCATCTGTAATCTCAGCACTCACAGCTATAATCTACTCCGTGACCTTGGGAAACCTACTCAGCTTCCCTGTGGAGTCTGATCCTCCACAAAGTGGGAATAATAATGTAAGATTAATGTAAGATTATCATGAGGCCTAGTTAATTAATAATGAATATGATATACTCAGTCCCATGCCTGGTGCATGATAAACGTTCTCAGCATTATAGTTACTATTTTTGTGGAAGCCCAAAATGTAAAGAAGTGAGGTCCCCTGATGGAAGTCAATGTATGTGATTCACTACTGGGAGTGAAGGAGGGCCTGCACACATGCACTGGGATTAGTGCAAAAATATATAAAACATCAACAATTTGATCCATGTACCTCAGCTACTATTGACAAAGTACGTATGTGTCAGTTGCTGAGTTATACATTCTAGAGATGCAAAGAGAAGTCAGTAACAGCCGTTTCTCTCGAAGGTTTTATGATCGAATACGGCAGCAGCAAACTGCAATGTGCTGAGTAACTGGACACAGTTTACGGCTGTCTTCTTTGGTGGCTAACTTTCCCCCTTTCTCTGGAAGTATTTTCTTGGATATGGAGGAACAATTTTGCTAATGGAGGGAGACTTCACAAGAGTGACACAGGATGGGGTATTATGTGAGCAAACACGAATCTGCCAGAACAAGAAGGAAAATGACTTCGTAAGGCGTTAATCTCCTGGATCAGGGGTTAAGAGCACTGACTGTTCATCCAGAGTACCCAGGTTCAATTCCCAGCACCCACATGGCAGCTCACAACTGTCTGTAATTACAGTTTCAGGGGACCAGACACCCATGGCAAAACACCTACACACATAAAAATTTAAAAAAAGAAATCAATCTCCAAGATGGCTCCATCAGTTCTTAGCACCTAATTCCATAAAGAAAGGGGGAATCTATTTCTTCACAACTTTGAATCTCTGATGTCATGCACTGCTTTGACCAAAAGAACACGGTAGTGATGATGCTAACAGAACTCTAAAGTTAGGCTATAAAGAGACTGGTAGTTCCTCCCAGGGCTTCTCAGAATGCACATATGTTGGGAAGCCAGCTACCATGTAAGAACTCTCCGAGGCTGTCTAAGCAGCTTCCCATAGAAGCTATCTGGAGAAGAAGGGATGGACATAGGCAGACAGAGAGAAAAAGACTTAGCTCAAAGGCCAGCCATAAGTAGAAAGGTCACCAAGGAGCACCAATCTTCCACTACAGGAAGGACCCAAGCAAGGAGCTCTCAGTTAAATCTGGACCAGTAATTAATTACTGTAGTAAGCCAGTAAGTTTCAGAGTAGGCCACTGCAGAAACAGGCAGTCATTCTCTAGAAAGAAGTCAGGGAAACAGCAAAGACCCCGAGTTGTGAGCTCACACAGCACACCCGGGGTGGGTAAAGTTTCTATGGCCACAACTTAAAGTGTGGGCTTGAAGACAAAATGGGGAGAGTGAAGAAAAGCTGAATCATGAAACAATGCATGCCAACCACGTGACTTATTCCCCAGGTCACAGAATTCACTAACGACCTTTAAATGAGTAAGTTGGTGAAATTTTAAAAGAGGTGTTTTGGGTTTTGTTTGTTGTTGTGGTTGGTTTGGTTTAGTTTGGTTTTGAGATAGTGTCTCACTGTGTAACCCAGGCTGGCTCTCAATCTTTCTGCTTCACTCAGCCTCTGGAGTACTGGGATTAGAAATGTGTAACATCCTGCACAGTTCGAAATGAACATTCTTGTGAAGAACTAAAAGAAAGATAAATCAGAGGCCTGGGACCAGTAGAGAGATTGTTGATATAATCGAGGTAAGGGAGACTGAAAGTAATTTGGCGGGAAAGAGGCAGGCTTTAATGATGGGCTTGCTGGGGAAGACAGCCTGGGGCTGTGTGTCTGATGGCTCCTCCTAGCAAAGCAACAACGTCCTCAGTGGCTCTCTGCTTAGATATCTCTAGAGAATGGGATGAAGTTGACTTGACACATGAAGTCTCTGCACCGCTATTGCTAAATAGATCCACAGGTCTGCGGGTGAATGTTACAGTCACAGCAGAGAGCAGGGTGAACCTCTCCCGATCCACACCACGGTCCCTGTTGGGCTTTAGACTTCAGTAGACAGTGAGACAGTGTGCCTCTGGCACCCAAATATCTCCACATAACTGCATAACTTCCCATCCTACCCACACAACTTTTTCTCCCAATGTGCCCACTTCTCAAAGAGACACAATTACAACAGTGTGGCCATTTTTCTGTTATTGCTTCTGTTAGTTTCCTAAGATGTACTCCGAAGCCTACTGGCCCACTCAGAACCCTGGATTAGGAGAACAAACCAAGTCAGAGAGGAGATGACTGTCCAGTGTGATTCATGACCCAGAACAGAGTCTTCTCCTAAAGGAGAGTCTGCCTTGTTTATCACATCTGTCTCTTGCCTCGATGCAGTAGAAATCTCTGATTTTCCCAGGGGCCTCTGGGAGCAGATCTGGAGCATGAATACATGACATCAAGTAGGAAACAGTGTTGAAAAGCAAAATCTTTCAGCTGAGAGCCAAGACTGATATTGAGAAGATATCAAAGGTAAAAGGCTTATGGATCTGGTATGATGGCTCACCAATTAAGGTAAGAGGTATATGGGTCTTGTATGATGGCTCACCAATTAAGAAGAGTGCTCGCTGCTCTTCCAGAGAACCTGAGTTCCATTCTCAGCACCAATGTCAGGCAGCTCACAACTGCCTGTAACTCTAGTTGGTTTTCAAGGCACCCAGAGAGCATATGCTTACCCAGACAGATGCACGTAAATAAATATATCATTGTTAAGAGGTGAGAAGTTTAAGAGGCATATTCTTACACATATATAATATATACATACATACATATGTGTGTGTATATATACATATATTACACATACACACACATACTCACATATAAACTTGGTGATCTCATGTGGTCCTACATGTCACCCATCTCCCTATAGTCTTCCTTTTCTCCCAGGACAAGAGTAATGCTGAAGCTTGAGCTCTTATGCATAAGACCCAACCTCACCTTATGTTGGGCTCTTGTTAGTTCTACCTGGTGACAGGTACGTAGGAGACTGGACATGGGGTCAAGGCAGGAAGTACTTAGACTAGTCTCTGTTCAAAATGAAAGTTAGATCAGGTAAACCAACCTCCCCACTTATGCGACTCTGTTTATGCCCTAGTTCCTCCCTCTGTAAAGAAGAGGAAAGATTGCCTGACTAGTGGGCCGACTATATGGGCTCCTAGTGAGGCTCCTATAGGCAGAGATGGGGAGATTCTGATGGGAGAGGACTGACTGTGGATTCTCTCCCTGGATTATCTAACTCTGTGAGCATCAGAGCTTGGCAGTGTGTGTGTGTGTGTGTGTGTGTGTGTGTGTGTGTGTAAAAATTTCCCAAATAACTGGAGAAACCAGGCCAATGGATCAAGAGAGAAGAAAAAAGCAAGCTACAAAAGATTCAGAGCTACTGTGAACCATCTATCTTGCTCTAAAAGCAAAGCTGGTTAGCAGACACTTGGAAAAAACAGCAAACATAGCCATTAAATAGACAGACAGACAGACAGACAGAAATACACACACATGGGGGGTGTAGGAAAGGGATGGAGAAGGAGGGAGTGGCAATCATTACCTTAAACTAGGTTACTAGGTGAATGAAGTATAACAGGTAAATGAATCAGAAAACAAAGCTCAAATGAAGCACAGTTAGTAAAAACTCAGAGACAGATACTGGGGTTCAACTTGAAGACCAGAAAAGCAAAGCAGCCAGCCACTGGCTCTTATCTCGATCTTACCAAAATGGTGATCCTGCCTCTAGGAAATCTCAGAACAAGACTGAGACTGAGAGCTGTCTCCTCCTGTTTTATAATCCTCTCTAGTTCTGGGATTAAGAGCGTGCACCACTACTGCCTGGTTTCTATGGCAAGCTAGTGTGGGTACTGGGATTAAGGGTGTGTGTCGTTGCTGCCTGGTCTGTAAAGCTGGCCAGTGTGGTTGCAAGGTTTATTTAGTAAAATACAAATGAGATGCTACTACACTCAGATGTTTGTCATCAGTTTCTGAAGGAAATGGGAAAACAGATCTAAGAGAAAGAGGCCAAAAGTGAAGCCCGAAAGAGAGGATATTAAGTAAACTTCTTTACAAAGTCAAGGTAGTTCAGGCCTGGTCGCCCGGGGCCTTTGTGCCAGCACTCAGGAGGTAGCGGTAGGAGGCAGGCAGATCTCTGTGAGTTCAAGTCAGCCTGGTCTATATAGCAAGGTTCTGGCCAGTCAGGGATACACAATGAGACCCTGCCTAAAATAAAAGAAGTCAAGATCCAGAGGATGTACCCAAAGGAAGGGGCCGGTGTCATTGAATCACTAAAGAGAGTGACATTGAGGAGGTGGAGCAGGGACCATTTGCAGGGATGCAGTGGAAGAGCAGCTCTCTGTGGGAAGTGGCAGCCTCCTGAAGCACAGGGCAATGCATTTGGAGAAAAGCAAGAGGCAGGGCTGCAGCTGACTTCCAGTTCTAGGTCCTGCCACTAATAAGGACCACCAGTAAGGGCCATGTGACCAAAAGGTTGGGGACTCTCCCATTTCCTGATACTGGAAAAAGGAATCCATCTCATTAGAGTTGGGTCTGCAGCATGTTTCCTGGGAGGGACCATTCACTATGCAAAATAGCTATTACTCAATGATCTTATGCCAGCATCTTGGTTCCTTCTGTATGTGAGAGGCAAAATTATATATTAAGTTTTGATTATTATGCCTCAAAGATCCATGAAACAAAAATGCCTTTGATCTCCAAGCCCCTTGCCCAAGGACAGATAGTTCCCGAAATGCTGGAGGCTGTTGTTAATGGGAGCTAGCAAGCCAGATGTTTTCACTCCCCTGAACAGGTTTGTTTGACTCATCCGCACCAGCTGTGTTTGATCACTTGTGGGCAGGAGGTTCATAGGGAGGAAATACATCAGGATGTCTGCTTGCCCCTGATTGGACCTGATGGAAAATGCAATGAATTATGGGCTTTTATTTTTAAACCACTACAAACAGTGACTCAGGGCCATTTCCCATGAACCTGGTTATGGGCCTGGTCAGAGCCCATTCACCTGGCCAGTATTTAATTAAAGCTTGCTTCAAATTTGGCTTTTAACTGTGATAGTGCATCTTATTCTCCATCAGTGGGATTAACATGTACCAAGCCTGGGAGACAGTTTATTAATACCTATTTATAGATGAGAGATGACAGATAGTTTGTGAAAAAATGTCCAATATTAAACCACTCTAACTCTTCTGGTTCCAGGCCCATGTATCGTCCTTGTGGCTGAGGGTTAGGGGCCATCAGTCTTGGCATAGAAACACGAACACTGACTGCCCATTGAGATTTGTCTGTCCTTCCTGCACTTGACTCCTCTGCCTCCATGTGGGGATAATGCCCTGCTACCCTCCTGGGTGACAAGTGACATGTAGTTAAGTCATTACTGATGGCCCAGGAGTTAAATGATCAGATGTACAAGCAAGGCCATTTTAAACCATCCAGCCCCCACCTAGCCATCTAGGAGATCACATGAATGGGCCCAGGAGACATCAGCCACACCAGCTGAAACCCAACAACTTACACAATATTTTGAGAAACAATAAATGTTGTGTAAGTCACAAACCTTCATATTCTCTCTTTTTGTTAAAAAAAAAAAAAAAAAAGGTGATGAGGGAGGAGAAGACCGTATTGCATTCTTGGTAGGTGGATGACTCGAAAACTTTGAAATTATATATGTTAATTTTTTTTTTACTTCACAAGACTTCACTCTTACCAGGTGGTGGCATATGTCTTTAATCCCAGTCCTGGGGAGGCAGAGGCAGGCAAATCTCTGTGAGTTCGAGGCTAGCCTGGTCTATAGAGCGAGTTTAGGACATCCAGAGCTGTTACACAGAGAAACCCTGTCTTGAAAGCCCCCCAAAAAGAGACCACACTCTCATTCTTTACCACCCACCAGGGTTCACTGCGGAAGCAGATGTTCTGAGCCCCTGTGCTGGGTGCCTGGAGATTTGTGTGGCCTCCCACAGACTTCTCCAGAGCATTCCATGGACTGGTGGTGATGAACCCAAACCAACTAACCCTTTAAACCAGGAAACAGAACAGGGCCTGCCTACCATCTGCCTTCTCCATCATAGGAATCCAATGCTCAGTCTCTCAGATGCCTCTCATCCGCCGAGTCTGTGCGATCTGTGGAGAGCTCTAAAAGACAAGAAAGGGAAGCGCTAATCAGTTAAAGCTGAGGAAAAGTCAAACAAGCGACACTCAGTTCGGCCTTTCTCCAGGCGATGCTCACAAAGGAGTTTCCCAAAGTGGGAGGGGAAAAGTGTGGCGTGTTCCCAAGCCCGATTTTGGGTGCGACTTTCCAGAATGCCAGGGGTAGCTTGGTGCAGGATAATTGTCTGTATTCTGTCAATTATATTTTAAATAAATACTGATTGGCTAATAGCCAGGCAGGAAGTATAGGTGGGAAAACCAGACAGGAAGTAGAAGTGGAGCAATGAGAACAGGAGTATTCTGGGAAGAAGGAAGCTCTTTCCACAGTCCTGAACAGACCATGGAAGAAGCAGGGTGTGACCTGCCCCACTAAAAAAGGTACTGAACCATGTGGCTAACATAGATAAGGATAATGGGTTAATATATGTTATAAGAGCTAATAAGAAGCCTGAGCTAATGGGCCATTCAGTTTATAATTTATGGAGACCTCTGTGTGATTTTCTTTGGGACTTGCTGGCTGTGGGAACTCGGCAGGACAGAAACCCCAACAAGCAGGTACAGTAGCTGACACTAAAGGAGGCACTCAGCCCAACCCCTCATTTGGCAGATGAGGGAACCGAGGCAAGGTGAATTGCTCCAAGGCCTCTCTGTCAACGGAGCTAGAAGTCCAGGGTGTCTGGCAACTAGTATGGGGCTCTTTCTGGACCTGGTAAGAGAACAGAATCCATCTTGTGGAAACTCTGGAATGGAGCACCTATAGATGATTTAAGGCATTCTAACCAAATCAAGACAAAGATGCGGTGATATCAAGACTGGTAAGAAGCTGATATTTTGGGGTGCTTTATAACCGTGGGCAGGACGAGGGGAAGCTCAACCCATCTGACCAGAAGACATCAGGAAATGTCCAAGCAGAATGCTGTCCTTGCTCTGAATTTGTCAACCTCAAGATTAGGTTTAAGATTAAGATTAGTCAATCCTCAGAGTTTTAATCCATTCCCAGAACCCTCTCTAGCTCTTCTCCCATTACAATAAACCACCCAGAAACTGGCTTTTTATGATTATCGGCCAATTTACATTAGAATAGTGAATTATCTACAGCAGCAAAAGCAGTGTTGTTTCAGGAAATTTAATGTTCCTGGCAATAGTCAGAACAGAGACCAGTGGGCTAGTGAAGAGGGGAACTCTAGGAATGCGGAGCGATCCTCCGGACACACACACACATCAGAGGGTGGGAAAGTGAAGACCAGTGGCTTTCTTTCCTGCCGCATGATTCAGGATTGTCCAACACTAAGTGTGACATAAACTCTATGAGAGCTGTCTGTGTCTCCCAAGCCTGGTTCCCACTTTCTACCTGGGATTCTTCACACAGTTGACACTCACTTGCCACAGGGCTTCTTCCTCTCATGTCTGGTTGGGCCTCAAAGGGCAAAAATGTTTTGGGGATGCGGAAATACTTGGGCAAATGACGATGCTGACCATCGAGCACTTGACCAGCATGTACTTGATTCTAGAAGGGAGTAACGCTGGAGCAGACAAGCCAGGGATGACCAAGGTCACAGTGGTGGTGGGTCTCATAGCCAAGAGCGGCCTTGAAGGAGAACAATGGAAAAGCATGGAAGGTTCTAACCTGGGGTTGAGAGAGGGCTGGCGAAGAGGACACTCTTAGGCAAAGACTCTGCTACCTTTCCCATGACCCCATATCTGCAGTCTATGGGGGTGAAATGGCAAGCAGGGGAGGGTTGGCAGTGTGAAGTAATTTTTGGCCCTTCATCCCCTTAGTCTTTCTTTATTCTGCTTCCTGTTCCCCCACATCCTGAGCCATTACCAAGCCACAGTGGAGCTGGAAGCACTTAACATACTTGAATTATCTCATACGGTCCCTGTATAATAACCAGTAGGGTTATTATTCTCATTGTTCAGATAAGGGAGACTGAGGCTAAGAGTGAAGGCCCACATCCAGCAGGTAATACAGTGTGACAACCAACAGGTGACACAGTGACAACCAGCAGGTGATGCAGTGACAACCAGCAGGTGATGATACAGTGACAACCAGCAGGTAACACAGTGTTACAACTGACAGGTAATGCAGTGACAACCAGCAGGTGACACAGTGACAACCAACAAGTGATGCAGTGACAACCAGTAGGTGATGATACAGTGACAACCAGCAGGTGACAGTATGACAACTAGCAGGTGACACAGTGTGACAATCAGCAGGTGACACAGTGACAACCAGCAGGTGACACAGTGACAACCATCAGGTGATGACACAGTGACAACCAGCAGGTGATGATACAGTGACAACCAGCAGGTGACACAGTGTGACAACCAGCAGGTGATGATACAGTGACAACTAGCAGGTGACACAGTGTGACAACCAGCAGGTAACAGTGTGACAACCAGCAGGTGATGATACAGTGACAACCAGCAGGTGATGATACAGTGACAACCAGCAGGTGACACAGTGACAACCAGCAGGTGATGCAGTGACAACCAACCAGCAGGTGATGCAATGAAACAGAGGATCCAGCCTAGCCAACTCTGTGCTAAAGCTACAGTGGCTGTAAACACCTGTCCGTCCTGTGTGCTAGCCCAGTTCGCCGTTGTTGTGACTGTTCCTTGTTTCCTCTGGCTAGACTTCTGAATGCGGGTCATCAAACATGGGATCAAATGGCTTCAGGGGATTATGGCACACACATTAGGCCCGATTTCAGGATGAAAAACTCTACGGAGGCCTCTAAGGTTTCCCCCCAACTTGCCTTTTACTAAAACTAATCACATTGAGGCTACAGATGCTAAGTGGAGTTGAAAGCCAGCTCTCTGAGGAAGGGCCCCACAACTTTTCATTCTAAAGGACTCAATGCACAGAAAGGAAATGAAGGAATTTGCCATTTCCTTCCCCACTCCCCCACTCGAGCCGGGTCCACTTTCCCCGAGATTCTTACAGTACTTATGGCGGAGTTCTGCTCAGGAGGATTCCCTGGAGTAGGGTGTGTGTTTGATGGTTAGGTGAGTGGAAAAGGAGAACAACCACACCATCACATAAGCTACTTTGTTCAAACACAACAGGAGTATGACGATAGTTTTGCCGGGTGTAGCTCCCAGTTTAAATCCTACAAGTGTCTGATGCATATAAGCTTTGATACACAGCATTTTCAACCCAGCCTGCTAGGCTGCATCCCCAGACTGAAGCTCTTTTACCATCTGCTGCTGTTGTCTCTGGCTTGTCTCAGTCTCAAGGATCCCCCATTAGAACCCAGCCTTTCTCACTAGCTCATTACATTCTCAACCTTTTGAGAATACATAGCTTTACCTCTCTTCGGCTCTTTCCTCCTCATCAGCAAGCGTCTGAAGGTCAGAATTCTCCCAAGATGCATCCTGTATCACTCCGACTCTCCACATTTAAAATGTGTTGGACATACCGTGCACGGTTGTTAAACGAGTAAAAGAGGGAGCAAGTCTATTGGCCTTCAAACGGAACCCATGGAGAGAAATGAACGGGTGCCAAGCCACTAGGTGTCACTTCACGCCCTCCCCCAGGGCAAGCAAGCCTGGAAGCTGGCTCTAAATTATTGATGAGGACACTGAGGCAGCCAGAGGCTATGTGGCCAACCTAAAGTTCCCCAGTTAATTAGGGGCAGGATGGCAAGTGTCCTTCAAAACTTAAGGGGCAGTGAGGAGGAAGGACTAAGACAGTCAGAGTCAGCAATGATGGTCCCTGTGCATTCTTCACCCACTCCATCCCCCATCCACATTTATTCCTTCTATGATGGCATTTTCAAACCTCATTTAACCTCAAGTCGAAATATAAAGAAACCTTCCCTTCCTTAGTCCTGAAACTGAGACCTGTGTCTGCATTTTTTCTCTTCAAACCCCTCTTTATTCTGCAATAATAAAAATGCCGCTTTTCATCACAGAACAGGCTGCATGCCAAAATAAATAGCACCTTGGAGTTCCTTGAAAAGAGAGCTTGGCTCAATGCACAGCCTCACTGCCACAGAACTTGGACAATTCAACCTTACAAAAGTCAAATATTTAGCATGGTAGCACACCAAATAGCAGCCCCACTGGTCCCTTCGTGGTCACCTGGCAGAGACAAAGCCCTCTTTCCAAAAGAGAAAAGAATGCCTCTCATACCTGGGGGCGACCCTGCCTTCATCATGTGATGAGACAAGAGCTTTCATTCCCCATCCTAGGACCCCAATTTTCCAAGTGGTACTGGAAGCATCTGGTGGCACAGTGCATCTGTGTGTGTGTGTGTGTGTGTGTGTGTGTGTGTGTGTGTGTGTGTGTGTGTGTGGTGCTGAAGCTGGGGTACCAAAGAAGTGAGCTGCACTCCTAAAAGATTCTACCTGCTGAGTTCTTAGCCAGGCTCCCTTCCCACCCACCAGGAAATGGGATGGGGGAGGACTTGGGCTCAGCGAGGCACACATTAACACAATGGCATTAATTCCATCTCTACATTTTTCTTCAAATGTTTCTCTTATTTTGCTCACACTGCAGCTGCTGCATCTGGGACTTCTTGGGGAAGAGAGGCCAGTTGGGAAGCATGCTGTGTACACACCACCCTCCTCAAGCACCCCTCCATTCTGCAGCGCCCTAGCAGGAAGGACTGGGCTCCCCGGAGACCTGCTTCAAGTTACAGGAATGGAGCTGACTTCAGCACAGCCCAGTCTGCTTCCCAGCTGTTTGTTAAAGGACTCCATCAGGTGACCTGTGACCTTGCTGGAAAAGCAAATACTGACTTCCTTTTTGCTCTCTGGAATAAGCAAGCGGGGTCAGAAACAAATTTACTGCTCAGTAAGTTAATACTGGATCAGACAGGAAAAGGGAGAATGCTCAGATCTCTCATATACAAACTTTGTTTTACAGGGACACCCCCCAACACACACACACACACACACACACACACACACACACACACACACACACACAAAATCTTCTTTTTCCTTGATGCCTCCAAATCTGGGAACTCAGGAGAAGGAGCTCCCTCCTTGTCCTATAGTTCATCGATCTGTAACAGTGGTGTAACCCCCTAAGGACTGGAAACCTGCCAGACTTCATGGCTGCCGTCCTGGTTCTGTCTTAGAAGCACCCTTCTCCTCCCCCACTCCCAGGGTGCTGGATTAAGTGACTGAAAAGTCAGCTGGCAGGGTGGGGCGACGATAGAATAATGCCCAGCAAATTCCCAGGGCCAGACTAGCAGTTCCCATGTCCCGCTGACCCGCCAGTCTGATGCCCTGGAACCCCAAGATGCACTCCATCTGCAGGGGAAAAAAAAGCAAGTACTAAGTAACTAGCAAACTCCTTTGCCCTATTCCTGTCTCCCCCTCCATCCGCTCCCCCCGCCCCCATAATACACCCTGCCTGCAGAATTTTCTACCTGCTGGAAGGCCCAGCAATTCAGGAGGACAGAGTGCAAGAGCCAGGCAGAGGCAGCTGTCTGGGGAGGGAGTCACAGACCAATCACAGCAGACAAGACCTGAGGTCCAACCTGGAGCTGCTATGTCTCTCAGAGCAGAAGTATGTGAGAGGTGAGGCCCAGGCTCTCCAAACCTGACACTGCTCCTTCCTACTGAAGACAGACATGGGTGACCTGGTCCAACAGAGGCTCCGAGAGAGCCATGCTTCTTTTATACAGGCCCAGCAACAGTATTCGAGAGACGAACCCCTTGGTGCCACCAGGGCTCTAACTGGCCATGTAAGACATGTCACAGCAACTCTCTCTCATAAACAGTAACTACTGGGGTACGTTCCAGTTCAGGCCAGATTCACATCAACCTTGTGCTGAACTTGATGCTGGCACTGTCACCTCAACCTGAACTGCCACCTACATCTCCCTAATAAACATAGGAAGCACTTCCTTTCCAGTCTGTGTCGCCCCCGGGTGATGCGTGTGGCTGTAGACAAGGCTATAGAACTGGCATGTATGCTTTTCAGTTGTTAGAAGTGTTTGGTCATCCAAGCACCAGACAGTCAGCTAGAAAAGGATCCACAATGTAGCCTGGATGCTAAGGTTAAATGCGAAATGCACCAAGGAGCAAATTTGCTCTGGGATACATTTGAAAGTGCTACTACACATTGTTGCGAGATATTAGTTTATTAGAATATGTGTTGCATTCATTTATGCTGTGGAATATTTGCTTAATGATGCAAAGATGTGTTGCATTCTTTTATGTTGCATTTTTTTTTTAACTCTGTAAAGCTGTGTTACTTTGCCTGCCTAAAACACCTGATTGGTCTAGTAAACAGCTGAACAGGGAATAGCTAGGCAGAGAGAGAATAAATAGGAGGAGAAATCTAGAAAAGAGGGAAGGAGCAAGAAAAGGAGGAGAAGAGGACGCCAGGGGCCAGCCACAGAGTAAGAAGGAAAAAAACATATATAGAAAAAAGAAAGGTAAAAAAAAACCCAGAAGAAAATGTAGTTAAAGAGAAATGGGGTAATTTAAGTTAGTAAAGCTGGCTAGAAACAAGGCAAGCTAAGGCCAGACATTCATAAGTAAAAATAAGTCTCTGTGTATTCATTTGGGAGCTGGGTGGAAGGCCCCCAAAGAGGGGGAAAAAAACCAACTCAACTGCAGTCTATTATCTCTGAACTGTCAGCTAGAAACACAAGACACAACTGTGGAAAGGGGATAAGAAAAGTCCCTCCATTTGTCCCATGCCTCTCCAGTTAGCCACCGGCTCTCTGCTCTGTGTGCCTAAGATTGGCATCATCTTTTCCTTTCTCAGGACAAAGTCCTCCATGTCTACCCCGGAGCCCTTTTCCTTGAGGCCAAACAGTCTCAAAGCCTGTATCACCTTGTTGGCCTGGCCAGGTCCTGCCTGTCCTCTGAGCCTCACACATCTTCCCCAGGTGCAACGGTCATCTTGCCACTGTCCCCTGCCTGCCTGTCCTCTGCCACAGGGGCTGCCTCTGTGTCCCTGACCAGTCTCCAGAAAGCATGTGAAGTGATTTTATCCATGACCCCTATAGACAGACACTCCCTATGTGCCTCTCAACAGAGTGAGGGGACTAAGGGGGAATCTCACAGATAAGGGACGGTAGGAAGGAGGGGGAGCTCTATCAAGGGTGCAGTGTTATAGTTAGATATTCTGTGGTAGAAGTATAGCCTGCTGGATAGCCCAATTTCCCCAAGTTGACCTCTGCCTGATTAACATACAAATCAAGCAAGAGCCCTTCAGATGGCTGAGTGGGTAAAGGTGCCTCCTGCCAAACCTGACAAATCCAGTCCCATCCCATCACCCATGTGACGGAAAGAAAGAGGCCACTCCCACAAGGTGTCCTCTGACCACCTCATAAAATGAGTGCATGTGTGCACATGCATATGTGTGCGCACACACAACTTAAATCCTTTCAAAGAAAAAAAAAAATCAAGTATTAAATGAAAAAAAAAAGATGCTTAAGAGATGGGTCAGTGGTTAAGAGCATTTGCTGAGTAGTCATGAGGACCAGGGAGGTGACAAATGGGGCATTATGCAAATGTCTGTAACTCCAGTCTCACCGTAACTCCAGCTTCAAAGGACCGAAAGCACCTCTTGGCCTTTGCACATGTACCTGCACACACACACACACACACACACACACACACACACACACACACCTACGTACTCCCACAGATTCTGCACATAGAAATAAAATAAAGCTTAAAAAAACAAATAACCCCCCAAAATAAAAACAACAACAAAAAAACCTACCACCATCACCAAAACAACAAAAACAGCAAACAACAACACTGGGAAGGAAGTACTAGGCCTTGGCAGTGCCACTAATCAGCTTGCCTTAGACATTAGGATAAAAGACACAGAGAACTGGGGCTGGTGGCACATACATGCGATCTAGAATTTGGGAGGAGAATCAGAGCTTGGGACCAAATGAGGCTTAACATCAGAGATACTGTGTATGCACAGGTCTTTCTACTCTCTCTGGAGCGAAACGGTACTCAGTTCTGGCCCTCAGAGAGATATCCATCCAGGCATCTCACAAAAGAGAAGTTCTCTGGCATCTCTATAACCCACCAAGTGCCCTCATCGAACTCCAAGAGTCAAGCAGAACCCTGAGTAGCTGGGAGAAGAAGTTTTTTTTTTTTTAAAAAATATTTATTTATTTATTATGTATACAATATTCTGTCTGTGTGTGTGTCTGCAGGCCAGAAGAGGGCACCAGACCTCTCCAGCCCCCGGGAGAAGGAGTTTTTAAGGGAAGAAACCACAACTCAGTAATCCAAAGGGGGTGGGGAGGGCGCCATTGGAAAATTCCGAAAATATCAGTGATCATCACAAGGGGGTAACTCCCTGTTTATTCTCAAGATTATAATCTAACTTTATCTTCAGCTAGTTCCTGAAACAGGGTCACTGATCCGACTAACCTAGAGTTTTTTTTTTTTTGCTCTTCTCTTCCTGCTAGAGAGGTCTGGATTTATCCGGGTCTTTCAATGGAAAAAATTGAACTGTCCAGATGAACTGAAATAGGGTTTGGCAAGATTCAACCCCTAAGCTTGTGTCTATGTCTAAGTGGTCCCTTGGGCTTCTGTACTTTCTTCAAAAAGGGTGATTATTTTCTGGGTCTACTCTGACAGGCTAGGAAGAGGCATCTTCCAGTGTATCAGGTACGCATGGACCAAAACTGCCTCTCAGAGCAGGCTCGTCTTAGCCACAGTCTCCCATGGAATGAAACTAAATAGGGAGAGAAAGAAATCATGAGGGGAAATCATGGGTAAACAATCCAGGCAGATGAGTCACTCAAAAGAGGGACTCCTTAAAGCAAGGGGAACTACTGGAGTCAGAAAGGTGGCAAAAATCAGGTGGATTGGGATGGGTGGGACATAGACCTTCATCTTCATCTGCCCTGCTTTCTAGAATGAACTTAACCTTTGAAACACACTGTGAAACCAAGATGCAAATAGACAAGGAAAAGAGGCAGAACAGACAATTCACCAGAGAAAATATGCAAATGGCCAATATCTTAAAATATTTAATTTTATAAGTTAAATATGAAAAAGATACCATCTTTTCCCCACCTCTTTCTGTACTACTGGGGATTAAATTTAGGGCCTCACCCATGCAAAGTAAATACCCTACCACTAAGCTAAGCCCCAGCCTCAGAATGATTGGCAAATCACTCTGGTTTATGCTCGGCATTGCAGGTCCAATTCAAATGCTCTCTGCTGTTATTTTTGTAACAGAAGCACAAAGCTGAGGTTCTGAGACGGTCAGTCACAAAGTCTGAACCTGTTTTTCTAATGCTAACACACTGTTGTAAGCTATGAAACACACTCTCTTACATATTATATTAAAACATAAACAACAAAAGGTTTCCAAGGGAAGGTCCCGAGTGTTAGTTAAGCACATGATGAGACCCCTCCCACCTCAGCAGCTCACAGCAGAAACATTGCCTGGTGGCAATGCCGAGACACAGTAGATTGTCTCCTAGCACCTGGCCTGTGTGCTTGGGGACCCTGTTCAGCTGGTTTGGGTGACAGGGAAATTAAAGCCAAAGGCAACAGAAGCGCTCTAAGTGTAAGCACAGCAGAGCGTGGCATATAGTCTCTTCAGGAAATAGTTGCAATTACTATAATACAAATTCAATTGTGACTTCCATATTGCATTTAAAGTCTAATCACATAGGCACTTGAACATGTGGTCGTGGTTGCTTTGTTGTAATTACTGCACATGGCTGCACAGGACATCATTGACTTGTGCCTTGTTTCCCAAACCCTCTCCCTGCTGGGAGTGATTCTGCCTCACACCTACTCTGTGCTTTACCATCAGCCAGCCGGCAGGTGGTCCTCGAGGAAAGCGTCCAGGGAAGACCTCAGTTTCAGACGGCTGCAATACAACCGCATGGGCTTTGGAGAAATGTGTGTTGCAAGGGTGTGAGCCTCAGACCTGCAACCATTCTCCTGCCTCTGCCTCCTGGATGCTGAGATTACAGCATGACATGCACTGCCATGTCCAGTTTATATTAGTCTAAATATTAACTTCTTATCAGATATATCTGAAAACGATTTACTCTGTTCTGCTGGAATGCTTTAGTTTCATGCATGCTAGATATACACTCTACTGCCATCTTTAATTCCTTTTGGTGGACCAGAAGCTCCCTGATGGTAAGAACTAAGCCTTCTTGTTCATGTGAGTTATCTGTAGTGCCCATGTTTTTCTTTTGTTTTGGACAGGGTCTCGTGCAGCCCAGGCTGACCTCAAAAGTTGCTATGTAACCAAGGATGACTTGCACACCCAATCTTCCTCCCAAGTGCTGGTATCATAGGCATGTATGATCACTCTTAACTTCAGGGGCTCTTAAAAAGAATTCTAAAAGCTGGGCGGTGATGGCGCATGTCTTTAATTCTAGCACTTGGGAGGCAGAGGCAAGCGGATCTCTGAGTTCGAGGCCAGCCTGGTCTACAGAGCAAGTTCCAGGACAGCCAGTGATACACAGAGAAACCCTGTCTTGAAAAACAAAAAATTAAAAATAAATAAAGAAGCAAACTTTCTTTTTTAAAAAAGGATCCTGGAAACACCCTATCTCTGAAATCTATAATTCTCATTGCAAAGTCCCTGCTCTGGTGGAAGGGGGTAAGAGTTCCCAAACAGCTGTGTGTGAATCCCAAATTCTGATTCTTTAAGGTAAGTGACGTAGCAATGTGATTTTATTATTATACAGGATTAGGAACAAAATACATTAATTAATTAAATGCTGGCATTAACAAACAAAAATTGTCTGTAACACTAATCATCTACTCTGCAAGGAAGAATGGGCCCCATGACCACCAAACAATACTGCAAAACTCCTGGGTATTCACGCAGGCTAAGGTCTGGAATTCCTGCCATTCTCAAAAAGGGTGTTTTGTTATTAGTGGAGAAGATATTTGTGCTTTTTCCAGCAAGGCCGAACTCTGTGAACACCCTTCCCATGCCTGGGCTCCCTCCTTAGAGTCCCACGTCTAAGGTTGGAACTGGAAGTCATAGCAGCAACCCACTTCACTTAGGACCTGGCCGACGAGTATCCAGGTCAGACTCCCAACTGACAGGCAGAGCCCGGAAGAAGAGAGGTCACTGGGTGTCTGGGAGGCCAGTGGAGTAACACCCTGCTACTTGATTGACATCCTTTCATGCACGCGTCTTCTGCAAGCTTGCTAGAGTGGGTTAAAGGCTTGCAACAATGGTCTCTGCCTTCTTAAGACCTGGATGCTAATTATCCTTATTCTTTTAGCTTCTACTACTTGTAAAATCATATTTGGAAATGTTTGTGGATTTACTGTCTTGAGAGTTCACTTTATCACCTCTTCATTTTCCTCTTCTCTTTTAACCCTTTATTGTCACTCCCTACTGGAACATTGGAATGAATGGACTCAGTAGGACCACAAGGACTTTTGCTCTTCACGCTGTGCGCTGCCGTCTAGACAGTTTGCCAGCCACAACTTGGAGTAAATGGTTTCCCAGGAATTCAGCTCCACTCCTCCTTCCTGGGTCCTTCCGCAGAAGCATCTCATGTGCAGAGTCCGACACCCTCTGTGTGGCAGGGGTAGGAGGCACCCCTGCACCTCTCTGGGCAGTTCCAGTAGCTAGCATGACTGCCCTTGGTCAGAATCCAACTGAAACCTTCTGAGGCACCAACATGGATGCCTAGCATGAGCCCCAGGGACAGACTGTTCAGAGCTTTTTGTGGGCTGTGGCTTCTATCTTCTGGGTTGGGAGGAAGGTTTTCCTTGGACCAAATACACACAGCCTGCCCACTCAGGAATCCGTCTAAACAAAACTGAAGATAAAAAGTAATCCCCAGATATCTGGGTGTTACCAATATTGCCTTTTTCTCCTTAATTGCACAATACCCGATCTAGCCTTCTACTGGTTCAGTATGCAGAACAGACATCTGTTGTGTGTGTCAAACAAGAGTGATGGATATTTAATCTCAGCGACTTGCCAGCTGAGGCAAGGGTGGGTATCATCAGAGATGAACCAGCAAGATGAGGAACTCTAGAAACTTCTATCAGTTTGAATGTTTCTTGGAAGCAGATGGAACTCACTTGGTATGCTATCTGGCGTTCCTCAGCAAAGCTGGGTACTATTGTGATCTGGGTTTTGTTCTGTTATACTTCATGTAGGTGCTATAGTTCAATGTATTCTCAAAGTTCATGAGTTGGAATTTAAACCGTGGCAACAGTGTTGGGGAACGGGACCTAACAAGAGGTAATGGGTCACCAGGGGTGTGCCCCCATGAGTAGATGAATGAGAGGGTGAGCTTTTACTATTAAGATCTATTAGAACGCGTGAGTGCTACATCACACCATGCTCTTAGTCTTCCCAGCTCTCAGAATGATGAGTCAACTCAATTTCTGTTTGTGATAAATTACTCGGTTTCAGATATTCTCTTACCTAGACTTATCTTAGAAAACAGACTAAAATAGCAGGCAAAGTCACTAAGGAAACATATTTCTGGAAGTCACCCGCCCTCCCTCCCCCCACACCAGGTTTAAACCATCCGACAGCAGCCCTGAGCCCTGGGCATGCAGAATGCAGTACAGGCTGACTTCCATTAGGCTTCTCCTTACATCATCCCTCAAGCCACACTGTGGCGTCTTTCAAGTTCAAGACCTCTCTTCCTGCTTCTGCAAACCTTTCCCAGCTCCAGGCCAGGGCTTTGCAAGCAGTGAGTGTCCGTCCCGTCATTTTCACTGGCTCTACTGCTAAGAGAAGAGAAATCTAACAGGACCTTGGACATC
This sequence comes from Dicrostonyx torquatus, assembly GCA_028555095.1. Taxonomy (NCBI): domain Eukaryota; kingdom Metazoa; phylum Chordata; class Mammalia; order Rodentia; family Cricetidae; genus Dicrostonyx; species Dicrostonyx torquatus. The sequence continues at coordinate 13,449,381 of JAQHUG010000012.1, read as the reverse complement.
ACCGCCATTCCTGTGACGTGTGTTTGTCAGACACCACAGCCAAGGGCAGATTTTGCTTTCTAGGCTCCAGGTCTAGCGCTTACTATTAGGAACTCGTGCCATGGTGCTTGTGGGCCTCGTGCTTTGGAGGAGACTGACTTGATGGCTTCTCGGAAAAACAACATGGCTGCTATTCCCAGTTTGCATGGAGAATAATGGAGCTTTCATTGTAGTGAGTGCTTGCCAGAAAACTGCTCATACTCCCACTGGTGACCTTTGCTTGCAGCCTCTGGCTACAGAGGCGGTACCAAACACAATAATAAGAACCGTTGCCAATGTCAATTAAGCACCCTCTCTGTATTCCTCCTTTACTCAAGCCTCCCGAGCACCTGGGGCCACGCAGTTATGACTCCTCTGCAAATAAGATAAAGATGGCTGCCTCCTGACCCAGTCGGAGCTCAGTGCTGTGCTCAAAGAAACAGCGGCTAAGAAGATAAAAAAATTAATTGGAAGCAATCCAAACCCTCACTGTGGTCTCCAGAGAAAATACTGAAGAGGAAGAGCATGCTCAGTGCAAAGCAAAACTTCTGCTTTCCTCTTGGCTATTCTGGGCACCTTGCTCCAGCAACGCAGCTGCTCCAGCCGCAGAGAGCTTTGCTCCCAGCATCCTTTGCGTAGACACATCTCCTGGCGCCTCAGCCACACTCCTCCCCACCTGGCACAGTTCACCTCCACCAGGATCTCTCTGCCCTCTCCCCAGGAATTCCAGTGCTGGCTCCACTGTCCAGGCCTTTATTCTCTCTGGAGAACCCCATCTACATAGAAACAGCAATAGTGAAGCGGGCTGTGCCTGGTATAATTACTCAGAAGGCTTCACGGGTAAAGTTATGAATACTCACTAATGGTTTTATTATCCATTATAACTGTTTTATGGTGAGAGAACTAGGGCTTAAATAAAATACAGGTACTTATATTGCTATACTTATTAATAATACTTATTAAGTGCACACTGCCCTGTAGAAATGCTGGAAATGCTCACCTAGCTGACTAACGGTCATATTAGGTAGGTTATATCCTTCTCATGGATAGCAGGTTCAAGGGCACAGATCTAGTATGAGGGGTTTTATCCGACTTCATGGAGCAAGCTCTTAAGCTCAGAATGGACCCTTGGAGCTCTAGTTTCTGTAACTGTCTGTGAAACAAAAATGCTTGGAGCCCAAATGGAAAGAGAAGAAACCAGACCTTAGCAAAGGTGGCTAGAGAGATGACTTTAGTGGGTGAGAGCACTGGCTGCTCTTCAGGGGTCCTGGATCCAATCCCAAGCACTTACGTGGAGCTTCAGAACTATCTGCAACTCCAGTTTCTGGGGAGCTGACATCCTCTGACCACCTTGGGCGTGTGGTACACTGACATACACACATACAGGCAAAACACCCACACATATAAAATAATAGATGGTCTTTTATTTTAAAAGATCAGCAAAGGAAGGAGTCTAGACTTGGAGTCCATCACAGTCATGCTCATGGGGTATCAAGTGACTGTTAAAATATAAATATTTTCAGGGGATGCAATAGGTCCAGAAATAAATTTATTTGCCAAGGAATAGAGTGGAAAATGCAGTCTTACTTAATCAATAAAAACACAACTAGGTTTCAAATAACCTTCAAAGGTTCCAAGGAGACTTGGGTATTGAAGAGTTATTTAGCAGACAGCAGCAGCTGCGCTACGTGGTCATCAATTTTACATACAATGTGATTTGCAACTGTCAAAATTTCCATTTCAAAGACATTTTTGAGCCACAAACAAGGGTTTTTGGGTTGCCAATTAATTTTGTTTTGCTGTCATTCACTGAGTCGTAGAGAGCTGGACTAACATCCAAGGTTCCTGCCTTGCATAACTAGAGAGATGCATCTCCTGCCAATGCTCCCACAAAGCCAGGGGATGCCACTACAGTAGTCCTGGGTGGAGGGCCTGTGTCCAAGTCACCTGCCCTAAGGGCAGATAAAGACCATGAGCTACCCCAAGGCCAAGACTTGAATTGGAAGCTTGCCCTGGTCCTGCTCACAGCCCTTCATCTCCTATGAACCTGTGGCACAAGAGTAATGGGCACGGGGAGATCGAAGGACACAGGACCGGAATCTGTTTAAACCAACCCTCCAGGCAATGCCTCTGCACCCTCTGTTGTCTTGCTTGTTTTTGACAGGGCTTGCTTCATAGTCCAGGCTCACCTCAAATTTTCTGTTTTCACCTCAGTTTTCTTACTACTGCAATTATAGCATATGGCACCATGCTCCCTCTTACCTACTTTACATCTGTTTTTATATAATAAATAGAATATTTATTTACTATACTTATTCATATTTATTTTGTACAAATTAAATCTAGGTTCCACATTTGAAAGAAAATAAGGATTATTTTTTAATTTTTAAAACAACCTTATTTTACATACCTCCCAGTTCCTTCTCCCTCCTGTGCTTCCACTCCCCCCACCTTCTCTCTACCCCACCCCCTATCCACTCCTCAGAGAGGGTGAGGCCTCCTAGGGGGAGTCAACAAAGTCTGTCATATCACTTCTGAGCAAGGTATTCCTCTATAGGGAACGGACTCCAAAGAGCCAAATGCTGGCTCCACTGCCAGTGGCCCCACAAACTGCCCAGGCTGCACAACTGTCACCCACATTCAGAGGGCCTAGCTCGGTCTTATGCTTGTTCCCCAGCTGTCAGTCCGGGGTCAGTGAGCTCCCACTAGCTTTTCTGTGGGTTTCCCTATCATGGTCTTGACCCCTTTGTTCATAGCATTGCTCCTCCCCTCTATGACTGGACTCCAGGAGTTCAGCACGGAATTGTTTTTCTTAGTCTGCCTTATTTCACTTAATATAATGATTTCCAGGTGCATTCATTTTTTCCCCATGACTTCACTTTTATGGCTGTATAAAATCCCATTGTGTATATGCGTTACATTTCCTTTATAATCCATTCATCTGTTCACAAGCATCTATTCTGGCTCTGTTTTTTTGAGTATTGCAATTAGGACAGCAACAAACACGTTGTATGTTGCTTTATATTTCTTGGGGTGTATACCCAGAAGTGGTATCAATAAGTCACAACGGTGCATCTATTTTCAGTTTTTGAGAAATTCCACACTGATTTCCACCTTGGCTGCACAAGATGGCATTCCTACTTGCCATGAGAAAGTGATCTTTCACCACACTCTCAGTACTGTATACTGTCCGACTGGGGCGAGATTTAATCTGCTTGTCTGATAGCTCCCAAAAGAAGAAATGAAAATGGCCAATAAATACTTGAAAAGGTGTTCAAATTCCTTAGCTATGTATTCAGCTCATCAGCCCATTTCTTGCCCGGATGGTGTGTCTGTGTTTAACATTTGCAGTTATTTATATGTACTGGATATAATTCCCTGTCTAATGAGTAGCTGGCAACACTCTGCCCTGTTCTCTGGATCCCTCTTCACTCTGGTGATCGTTGGCTTTGCTGCACGGAAGTGTCTTCGTTTCATATAGTCTCATTTGTCAACTCTTGGCATCATTACGTGTAGTATTCACCTCCTTTTCAGAGAGTCCTTGGCCATGCGTGTGTCTTAACATCTTTTGTCCTAGATTTCCCTCCAGCGATTTCAAACTTTCAGATCTTACATAGAGGTCATTGATCCAGTTTGAACTGATTTTGGTGCAGAGTGAGAGGCGAAATCGCTTTCCCAGCCCCTTTGCTTACTTTAAAAAAATATTTAATAAACTCCCATTTGGTGCCTTGCAAACCATATTCTGCTGAGATCTGATGAGCTTGCAAATGTGTACGCGCTGGTTAGATGGATGGGTCTGTGAGATTTCCATAAGGAAGAGACCCTTGGGTCGCAGCCCTAAGTAGAACAGGGGTGAGGGAGCCTCTGGGTGAGAGCGGAAGGGTCTCTGCAGACCTCAGAGCTCCAGAGTTTGCAAGTCTTTCTACCTTTGACCAGGCTCCCTCAGCTATGAGAGGGAGTTACAAATAGCTACTTACTACCTGAGACTGCTCACAGGGTTCCATGGCTGTTTGTTCTTCTTGTCTCATGTATCCATGTGTGAAGGTGCGTGTGCATGCGCACGTGTGTGTACGCACGCGCATGCGTGCACATGGAGGAGAAAGCCAGGTCAGGTGGTTCCCTCTGACACTCTGCAGCTTATTTTGAACACAAATTCTCTCCCTGAACCTGGAGCACACCAATTTGGCAAGATTAGCTGGCCAGCTAATCTCCAGGGATCCTCTTGTCTCTGACTCCACAGTAGGACTGCAGGCCTGCTTTTGAATCTGGTGCTAGAGATCCGAATTCAGGCGTGACGCTTGCGCAGCAGGTACCTTTCCAACAGAGCCGTCTCCCCAGCCTGTTTTTATTGTTTGCTTGTCAGAGTCCTCTCTCACATACGTATGTATGTGTATTTACATAGGTTCTCAATATGTAATGCAGACTTGCCAGGAACTCACTCCGCAGCCCACACTGTCCTCAGCCTCTTGCCTCAGCCTCCCAAGTGCTTGGGATTCCAAGCATAAGTTACTGTGTTCAGCTACATGCCTATTCTTCGCACTATTTGGCATGTAGAGAACGCCATTGTTCTGGGGAGGGAGGGAGACAGTCGGTCCTCAGCTGTTGCTGGTTGCTTTGTCCTTGTTTATGGAGAATTGGGCCCCAGCCAAGCAATAAACCATTGTCTCTTACTCCTGCCTGGCCCTCTCCTCTGTGCCGTACTGCCTGTCTTTTTCCTACTTGGAGATCCGGAAGTCGAAGTACCGACAGGTTCAGTAAGTCAGTCGCGGTCACAAAGCCCACACAGGGCAGAACTGAGGTTGCAGTCAGGGTTCCCGGTGAAGTTTACCAGCCAGATTGAGGCATGCTTCAGGCCACAGTTGTCCAAAAGGCCTGGGCTGGGGGAAGCTGGTGGGTGGCTGAGAATGGAGAATTGGCAGGAGACAAACTTCAGTTGCCAAAGTGAGGAACAGGCAAGGAGTAAGCAGTTAAGCTCAAGAGGAGTGAGGTCACATCCCCAAGGTCTTCAGACCCCAGGCAATCAGGAATGGAGCTGTCTACCTCCGGGCTGACCCACAGCCGTGCCCCATAAGAATCCAGCACTTAAATGAATTGATCACTCATGTGATCCATTTTGAGGGCAGCAAGTGATTTGAAATTTGGCCCGTGGGATGTCCTAGAACCTGTGAGCAGATTTTCTCTTTGGGGGTTGCTCTTCCCTAAAAGGAGCTATGTTCAACACGGAAGAACAGCGGGACTATTTCCCTTGGCTCACTGCCAGCACACACAAGGCCTCCTTTTCTTCAGTCAGCAGGCGTTTGGCAAGTGTGTGAAGCCTGCAGCCTGCCCAGCATACTTACCCACTTGTGTTCTGAGGCATCGAGACCTCCACCTACAAAGTCAAATATAAAGGCTGCCTTCACCATAGTCCCCTTGGAGCATGTGGCTTCTGCAAGGCCCTCTCCTGAGCCAGGGAGGCCCTAGGGGCCAGGTCTCCCCAATGCTGCTGGAGGCAGTGATGGTAATGCTGCCACAGCCCGTGAGCCTGGAGTCTCGCAGTCCAGCAGCAGCAGGAGGAAGAGGAGGCCCTTCTTTTCAAAGGCCGGTCCCCCAGATGCGCAGGTGCACCTGTCCATCTGAAACAGTGCTCCAGACACTGGGCCAGGTTCTGTGGATTGACGGAATAATAAGACCGAGGTCTTTCCTTTAGGTAACTCACTGTCGCAAATGGGAAGGAAACACAGGCCTAAATAAGGACTTCTGGTGTGAGAAAGGAGCAGGTAAAACTTCAGGGAGAGAATCAGGAGGGCATACAGACATTGCAAACTTGAGCTGACTTTTGAATGGCGAATAAGAGTTTACCAAGCAAATGGGGCAGAGAAGAAAATGTGTTAGAGAGAAAAGAGAGAAGAGAGGAGAGATAGAACAGCAGCTATACTTTTTATTTTGTTTTATTTTTGGTGTTTTTGAGACAGGGTTTCTCTGTGGCTTTGGAGCCTGTCGTGGAACTCACTCTGTAGACCAAGCTGGCCTCAAAATCACAGAGATCCACTTGCCGCTGCCTCCTGAGTGCTGGGATTAAAGGCATGTGCCACCACTGCCTGGCTCCATTTAATTTTATTTCTTGTTAACGTATGTGTGTGTGTGTGTGTGTGTGTGTGTGTGTGAATGCAGTGATGAACATACGATACCACAAGTGTGGAGGTAACTTTAGGGAATCAGTTCTCTCCTGCCACTCTCTGGGTTCTGGGGATAACACCCAGGCTGTCGGGCTTACACAGTGAGCACGTTTACCCACCGACCATCTCAACAACCTCACAGCGGCTACAATCTGAAATGCAGGCACAAGTGTAGAAGGTGTTGCACAGCTGGCAGCTTCCTGCATTGGCTTTGCCGTCCTGAATTGTTTTCAGCTTTGGGACAGATAGGGCAATGACTTCTGTGCTGTCTCTGCCTTGCCAAGCAGCCTTTGTCATGTGCAGAGAACACAGCCGGTTCTGTGTAAGAACAGACAGAAGCAGATTCACGGAGCATAGGAATTGGACCAGCTTGTGCACTTAACTGGCCCATCTTCCTTGCTTCACCAAAACGGAGCAAGCGATGATACACCCTGTGTCCAAATGTAGCATTGAACACTCACTAAGGAAAACCTACTTCCTTCTAGTCAAGAGAATGGGATCCACCTTGGGTGGAGACTTGTCAATCCCTTAAAACCAATCACCCAGCCAAGGGACCACTCCCAGGAAAGCAGATTCACCTGACGGGATGCTAAGATGATGTGGGAGGAATATTTATTCCTTTAATGAGATAATGTACTTTTCCTCCCCTGAAACTCTGTCCCTAGCACAGTCCCTCCAGAGCTGCTATGACATTCTCTCTGTCTACCTTTCTGAGATCTTTTCTTCTTCTCGATGCTGGTCACAGAGAGCTTAAGTGCTTCCTCTGGTACTTTATTTTTAAAAAGATCCAATTTATTTACTTTTATTTGCATTTATATTTTGCCTGCATGTATATCTGTGTGAGAGTGTCAGATCTTGGAGTTAGAGACAGCTGTGAGCTGTCATGTAGGTGCTGGGAATTGAACCTGGGTCATCGGGAAAAGCAGTCAGTGGTCTTAACCACTGAGCCATCTCTCTGGCTTTTTAACTTTTCCTCTGAAGCTCTCTTCCTCCACTATGCCCCCCCCCACTTACAAATGGCGCATTTTTTTGCTCCTCTGATTCTCCATCTCCTATCCCCTACCCCAAGGCAGCTGAGGTTTCCATCTTGCCTGCCCTGAGGTTTTATTTGTAAACACTAATAAAAATGTCTTGGAGCTTTCTTCTGATTCTACTCTTAAATTCCTTTATTGAGATGAAGACTCCACAGCAGCTGGGTGCTTTAGTCATTTTGTTTCATGGTTTACAAAGAGGAAACTACACATAGGGAGAGTGTTGTAGACGGTTTGTGTCATTTTAAATTCACCCCTGGCTGTGATGGTGTCAGGAGTGGGGCTCTGGTGGCTGGGGTGAGATTAGGTCTCCTACAAGAATTTCTAGAGAGCTGCCTTGCCACTACCACCACATCAACACATTAAGAGCATGCCGAGAGCCAGGAAGCAGCCAATCAAACCTTTGATCTAGGACTTCCAGCCTCTTCAGCTGGAAGGTTTGGGCTTTTTTTTTTTTTTTTGACAGGCTTTTTCTGTATAACAGTCCTGGCTCTGCTGGCCTCCAACCCACAGAGATCTCCTGCTTTTGTTTTAAGCTAATCAGTGTATGGCAGTTTGTAACAACAGCCCAAGTGGACCCAGCCAGAGGTTAAGTGATTTCCAGACATCAAACTGGAGCAGTGAAGACTTGAAGCCAGTGGCTCACTCTGGCCACAGAGGCCGTGGCCTTCACCCAAAGGCCTGGTAGAAGAGTTTCTGGAGGTAGGGAAGGCGAGGCCCTGAGGTGAATGAAGATGAGGGTGTCTAAGCCACATGACAGACACTTTCTCTTCTCAAGAGAGCTAATGGCAGAGCATGAAGGGTTTGGTAGGATCTTGGAACTTGGGGAAAGCAGCTGAGGTTTGTTTCAGGCAGTGAGGAGAATGGGGTGAGAGGTCATTGGTACAAAAACGAGGGGGGGTGTCATGTAACAGATGAAGCCAAAGGCCAGGGATTTCACAAAGATCTTGTCTTGTGTTAGGGAAGTGGGGCGATAAAGCTTAACCTAGAAGGGTCGGGGTACTGTAGGGCACAAAAGAGGACACACATAGCAGCAAAGGAGGGAACTGGGAAACAGGGTGTCTTTAATATCCCGCCATCGTGTTCACAAGCATAGTGGCAAGGGCAAGTATGTAGCTGTGGCGTGTGACAGCTGAGGTCTGTTGACTGGCTACCCTATCTATCGCTCATTAAAAAGGGGCCCGGAAGCTTTCCAGCACTCGTGGGTTTTTATTTAATAGTGAAGGCCCATGACTCCCCACCAACTTCCTGTGTCTATAGGACTCGGAAGGGGCTAGCCTGAACAAAACGCTCTGCAGGTGGGCTTCAAAAGCTTGGTATGAAACATTAATGCGAATCTCTCTCTCTTTCTCTTAATACTGAGTACATATTAAAACATCTTGGATATATTAGTCTAAATAAGATGCATTTACAATGTTATTTTGTGTTCTAGTAAATACTTCAGATGAGACCCAAACTATATTGCTATTGGCACACCACCTCATTTCCACCGTATTCCAAAAGGATCTTTCCTTTTAACATGTATTTTTATTATGTTTAATTAGTGTTTGTGCGTGGATAGGTGGGTATGTGTAAGTGTAAACTGGTCTTTAAGGCAACAGTGGTATTAATTCAGGTTAGATGTACAAGGCCAGTATGAGCACTTAAGCAAGGAGCTTATGAAAACAGATCTCTCTGCTCTTCTGAGAGGAGGGGGGGTAGAGCTGGTGAGGTCTGAGAGGAGATGGCAAAGAAGGGCCAGAAAGACTTGGCCTGAATGAGGAGAGGGCTCCTCTTTGGGTGTGTGAAGATTCTATGATCCACCACTGAGAGGGGCAAGAAAGGCATCATGCATCCGGAGTGAATTCAAACTGTCTACAAGGTTCCCGGACTCCAGTGCCCACAAGGACTGACCCTGGCTCCGCTTCTGATCCCAAATCCCCTTTGGTGTCCTGGCTCTGTACCAGGCCATTCACAACCAACTTCCTTTATGCTCCCTTCCCCCACCTTCCCATCCCCCAACCCCCATGAGCTCTGTCTCCTCCATGAGCCTGAGAGCCACCCCCTCCGCTTGTTTCCATCAGTTTCTCCTAGAACATCGGTGCCAAACAATTCCTGCCTTCCAAAGAGTTTTCCCTGGGGTCAGGGAAGTCACTCAGTGGGTAAGGGCACTTGCCACCGGCCTATTTATTACCCAGGTTTGGTTCCTAGAACCCACAGGGTAGGAGAAAACCTATTCCCTCAAATTGCCCTTTGACCTCTACACGTGTGCTGTGGCATACTTCCCTACACACGTGCATCACATACACACACAATTAAAAACTGTGCCTAGAGCTAGGGCTGACCCCCACCCCCTCCCCTGCAGGAGACGTCTGGTAGCAATTAGGAAGGCAGCAAGGCAGTGTGGTGACCTACGGGCCCAAAGTGCAGACCCTAACTCAGACTTGCCTGTTGGTTTCTGTTGTTGGGTTGTTTGTTTGTATATTTGAGTTTAAGGCGTGTCCAAACTTGTCTGGGCTTTTGCTTCTTTACTTTTTGGCCTCACAGTGCTGACTTAAATCTATAGTCTTGGCAGGTGGTATTAATGAGGTAACGGGAGTAGGCGTGCTTTGTGAAAGAAAGGGACTGCAAGTGGTTCCCACTCAGGCAGCTCACAAGCACCTGGAACTCCAGCTCCAGGCAATCGTGGCAGGCGGGGAGTGGGGTGGTGGTGGGGGAGAGGGTGGGTACACTTACACATACCCACCTATCCACGCACAAACACTAATTAAACATAATAAAAATACATGTTAAAAGGAAAGATCCTTTTGGAATACGGTGGAAATGAGGTGGTGTGGAAGAAGGAAGTTGGGGTGCAAGACAAGGTACTCAGACAGGGCATGCATCCTCTGTTCTGCTAAGGGGCTGGCTTTCTCCACTAGCAGAAAAGCACCCCACCCCCACAGGACAGCAAAGGCAGGCCACAGCCTTTCCATCAGAGAACACATACCTGGCTTTGAGACTTTTCCTTCAGCTGAGTTAAAGGGGGGGGGGCATTCCAGGGAAGACACCCCAGACAAGACCTGAATTCTGCTGTTAATGAACTACTTGATATTTTAAGACTATCCAGCACCAAAACCAAGATTTTATACAGTGAAAAGCGGTAATTCATCCCAGACTGGCTCTCCCTCCAAGCCCTCCCCCCAACACGGTGCGGAGTGGAGAATGTGGAATCCTAAGAATGGAAGGCGTAGGCAGGGTTGGCCCTTGTCTGTTGTGCAGTGGGCGAGGATCACTGAACCCCCAGAACTGCACTGAGGGCAGTCAGATTTCATTTAAAAATTCATCGTGGCACTTTGAAGGAACTGCTATCCCCATTTTACAGAGGAGGAAAGCTGAGGCTGTGGAGGGCACAGTTCAAAGTCTTCTTTTTACAGTCAGGTAGGTGTGTTTCCTAGGAAGGCTCGCTGTATACCCACCTGGGCATAATGAGTGACTTGCCTTTTGCTCAAGATAAAGCACCAGAGGATATGCGTGGTGGGACAGTAAAGCCCTGTTTCTATTTATAAAATGTCTATCTATAGATCAACAGCTATCTTTTCATCCATCCATCCATCCACCCATCCATCCATCCATCCACCCACCCACCCACCCATCCATCCAATCACCTTAGTAAAGATAGTTTTAGCTACAGACAGTACTAAGTCTAGAACAGCACGCTCCAAACTTTCCTCCACCCCCACCCACCAGCTCTTTACAGTTTGGAATTTTCTCCATTATTTGAAATATTTGCTGTGGACTGATATGATCAAGAGCTCAGCCTCGGGCCCCCACCATTTGCATCCTTCCTGGTGTGGCACCCGCCCTTCCATTTCCTACGCACCCAGGCCACAAGTCACCCATCCACCACAAATGCTCACTTCTTTACTGACAATTAACCTTTCTCCAAAGAGGGGTAGCACTCACTGCCCGATCTGATAAAGGGATCACAATGCCTGGCCTTTGGAGTTTCCCTTCTCCTCCCCTGTACTGAATTATCTGGTACTTTCTGGGCTCGTGACATTGATGCCAGAGGGATACTGTGGTGAAGACCTCAGGCAGGCTAAGTGGCTGTGGACCCACAGTTAGTATCTGAACACTCACTGTTCACCTTCGGGACGCAGTGGCCATCTGGAGATAATTCAAGGCTGGCATTTCCACACTAGATTTTTCTTTCCTCAGAAGACAGGAGTGTGGACTTATGTAAAATCTGGTTTTTTAATGTTGACAGAATTCTTCTTTAAAATACTACAGAGATCAAATACATTGCACGAGGTTCTAAGAGAATTAATAAAAATAGTTTAAAAAATACTGGACAGGCAAAACAAACAGACGTCACCACGTGAGGCAGCATCTGCAGCAAGATAGGGAGTGCATCTGGGGCCACAGTTCCAGCCCGACCTCCAACTTTTCTGCCATAAGTAAAGCCCCTGCCTCACCCAGACCTGGGCAGTGGTGTCATCTCTGCTCCACTATGGTGTCCTTCAGGGATCTACTTTAGTAGCAGGACTCCTTAACCCCCAGTCTCAACCTCAGTTAACACTGTCTTCCCTGGGTCCCTTAGAAACTGCTCCTCTGCCTCCGTTTGCTTTCTCTGGGTCTCCAGCACCCCTCACAATCTGACTACTGCTCTCTCTCCACGCTGAAATCTTTCTGTTAGGTCACACATTGAGAAAAAGAAAAAAAGGGTTTTGCTGCCAATCGTGAGTTTGGGTGAGTCTGGGACACTGGCCATCTTCAGCCTTCTGAGTACCCCATAGCTTTGCAGGCCTTGCAGATGCTCTTCTTGGGAGAATCCCCTCCACTGAATTCTCCTCCTTTCTTAGTCTCTGGTTCCTATCGAGCCCTGTGGACAGCTTTACCTGTTGGCACACCCATGTCACCCCACACATCAGACAGCACTGGTCTCCTCCCTCTGCCTGTGTCCCATAGTGTCTGTGCAGTCTCTCGGTCCCCAAGAGAAACCAGGGAACTCCGTCTCCAAGTGCCCATCTGTTCTGATGGATCACGAGTACCTGGCCTAGTGCAGTGCCTAGCCCTGTGTCCATGACCAGGCAACATTTACTGGCTGTTAGGAAGCAAGGAGGAGGGGCAGGAAGGAAAAGAACATGAGCAAAAGAAGGAGAAAAGGAAAAACGAGGCCACACGCCACAGAGAAATGTGAGATCTGGGGCTCAGTTGTTAAGAGAAGACCCAGGTTTGGTTCCCAGTACCCCATGGTGACTAATTACAGCCTGTTACTCCTCTTCAAGGGCATCACACATCTCTTTTATCCTCTTGGGCACTAGGCACACACATGGTGAATGAATATATATTCATTCAAATGAATATATATATTCAAATAAAATATATTCAGGCAAGAATAATCATACATATAATTTTTTAAAAGAGAGCCAGCTCCTTGGCTGAGATCAAAGCCGCTGTACTGTGCCATAGGCAAACGTTCCCAGCCACTGTTCCTACTCAGCATGGCAGAAAGCTCTCGGCTTCTGGGCCCAGGAACCAGCATTCACCCCCATGAACTTTTTGCTCCTGGTCTCCAGCTCTAGGGAAAGAGATCTTGACTTCACTCAGGCCCTGTTTTGAGAAGCCAGCCGCGGTTATGACTTGGTAGGCAGGAGCCTCCCAGAGGCCAACGAGAAGCCAAACCACAGAGGCTCAGGGCAGACCATGTGCTGAATGGGGAACATTTCTGATGCCCAGACAGTTGTCTGTCCAGACAGTGTCTACACAGTGGGATTTCCTGAGTCAAGACAAGTTGGGGACTCTCAGAAAGCCTAAGAAACAAGGCTCTGGTGGCTTAGAGCAACTCTGGAAGCAACACTCTTGCCTTCAACACTCTAGTAGAGGGCCAGGCTACTCCTCCCCTGGAGCCACTCAGTGACCTAGGCAGGAGACAGCCATCCTGGTCTCAGAGAACCACAGAGAAAGCCGCCCTGCCTGTGTTCTCCCAAGTCCGCATGTCTCTAACCACTCATTCCCATGGATTCCCACCCTTGGATCAACGTGAAGGGAGGCTGGTCTCCTCACACCAGTCACCAGCCAAGCCAGGAAGAAGCAGCAGAGCAGTGTGCCAGAGATTCCAGAGCCTTGGTGGATAACCTGAGAGAAAGGTGGCTAGTCTGCCTCACCCAGACTTCATCTGGGCAGCTAGGAGGAGGAGAAAGAGGAGGAAGAGGAAAAGAAGGAGGAAGAGGAGGAGGAGGAGAAAGAGGAGGAAGAGGAAAAGGAGAAGGAAGAGGAGGAGGAGAAAGAGGAAGAAGAGGAAAAGGAGAAGGAAGAGGAGGAAGAGGAAAAGAAGGAAGAGGAGGAGGAGAAAGAGAAGGAAGAGGAAAAGGAGAAGGAAGAGGAGGAAGAGTAAAAGAAGAAGGAAGAGGAGGAAGAGGAAAAGGAGAAGGAAGAGGAGGAAGAGAAAAAGGAGAAGGAAGAGGAGGAGGAGGACTAGCCTCTCCTCTCCCTTTGCCTATTCCTTACTGACCCACCAGAAGGAGCACCCACCCATAGGATGACTCTAAGAGCACCACTGTGGTTACCACAAAGTAGCTCATATGCTTGACACTTCCTTCCCACAGTTATGACGTTGGAAGACCTGCAACCAAGCACCAGGGCACCAGGGCAACCAGGGCACCAGACCGGGCTAACTCTGGCGAGGCCTGCTTCCACTGTCAACTTCTTGCTGTATCCTCACAAATAAGAAATTTAATAAGAAATTCAAGAAATCAGAATGCTCTCTGGGGCTCCTTTGATAAGAAGCCATCCCCTTCACAAGGGCTCTCCCTTCCTACTCCATCTGCCTTCTAAAAACCTGGATCCTGATGCCATCACACTGGTGGGTGGGTTCTCAGAATGAACTAGGGAGCACAAACGTCCATATGGCTGCAAGAGACCATATTGAGAGTCATGGGTAGGCCAGGCGTCCACGGTAGGTTCAGCTCTGCAAATCCTCAAAGAAAACAGTAATGTGTGATTTCAAACCAACCCAACTAACAAGAAAATGGAGTTTAAAATGATATTATAATCAGGATTTAAAAAAATTAGAAAAGAACCCCACATGAAGAGGTCACATGCCTTACACAGGTAAAATACCTTTTAAAAACCTAGAAGAAAACCAGTGGTGATATAGCTCACCTTTAATCCCAGCACTCAGGAGGCAGATACAGGTGGATCTCTGTGAGTTCGAGGCCAACCTGGTCTACAGAGCAAGTTTCAGGACAGCCATGTCTGTTATACAAAGAAACCCTGTCTTGAAAAACAAAACAAAAAACCTAGAAGAGCTTGGCATGATGGTGCGTGCCTTTAATCCCAGCATTCGGGAGGCAGAGACAAACCCATCTCTGTGAGTTTGAGGCCAGTGTGGTCTTCACAGCAAGTTCCCAATCAGCCAATGAGACCCTACCTCAAACAAACAAACAAACAGGTAACCTAATAGGATAAGGAACTTACTAACAATCTCAATGACTCGAAAAAGGTGAGGGAATAGCCAATTTTAAAGGCTACATATGGGCCAAGCATCTTGGGTATCCCGTAAAATCTGTTATCCCATTTTACGGTAGGGCCCTCCCTAACAGTTAGTGCTCTGGCCTTCTGCCCACTTTGAACCATGCTGTGGTGGGCCAGCAGACTGCACTGGAACAAAAGTTCTCTGAAGAAGGCTCAGTCGTCCAAAAGAATGGCCCCAATGCAGGGGATATCAGGCCTCAGCTCTGGCCATTGGCAGAGCTCCTGAGCAGGAGCCTTTTGGCACCACTGGGCATCATCCATGAGCCCAGTTAACGCAGGACTCCCTTCAGTGACTGGAAATGCTGAGGGGCAGGGGTAAAGATGAGGGAGAAGGTTAGGCCAGAGAGGGGCTAGCCTTGGGCCAGGGTAAAAGAGACACAAGCTTGTTTCTGCAGAAAAATACATTCCTTGAATGTCCCCTGTCCAAAAATCACTCCACTCTACAGTATGGAAGACACGTGGTCACCCTGGCAGGTAGGGCAAGAAGTTGGGACAAGAGGCTTGTGTTCTCATCTAGTTTAGCCACTCAGTCCCTGTGCAATCCAAGCCTATATCTGCCCTTGCTGGTCCTCAGCATCCTCAGGTGATAAAAGAGGTAGCCTAGGCAACCAGAGTGGTTCCTTCCAGATTGTGGATGGCAGCACCACTGTACAAAAGAGGCAAGGCTGTGCTGAGGGAGGAAGAAACAGGGCACAATAAGAGGGAGAAAATGAGCCCCGGGTGATAGAGCCCTGAACAGGCATCTGACTCAGGGTAGGAAGGGAGGGTGCGGATGTGTTCCAAGAATGAGCAAGAGCTCCATAAAAAGGAAGGAAGGTCACCAGCCATTCACGTGTATCTAGTGGGAAGATGTTTTAGTGAGATGCTCAAGGTGCGGCTGAGCACTAGGATGGGGCGGGAAGACAGTAACTCATGGTAATACCAACCAGGTTCTTCTCAGAGGCTACAGGAGCTGGCGTGAGGTGTGAGGCCTGCTGCATAGGCAAGGTCTGAGGGGCACCCAGAAGCCCTTGTCACAGAGCTTGAGTGACTAGGGAGCTGGCAAATTGCCAGTCCAAAATGGGAGCGCCGTAGCTGGAAACTTTTTCTCTGTCCCTTCTGGTCCCGCTGGACCAGTTTTTCTCCTGCCCACCAGTTCCCGCAGCCTCTTATAATCATTTGGAGGATTAATATTAATTATAATTGCTTGGCCTATGACTCAGGCTTCTTACCAGCTAGCTCTACATATAAACTAACCCATTTCTAATAATCTCTGCCTCACCACGTGTCCTGTGACTTACCGGGAATGCTCTGGCATCTTACTCCTCTGGCACCTGCTGGTGTCTCCCTGACCCCACTTTCTTTCTTCCTGTATCTGTTTGGATTTCCCGCCTAGCTATATTTTGCCCTACCATAGGCCAAAGCAACTTCTTTATTAATCAATCATAATAAAGCATATTCACAGCATACAGAGGGGCATCCCATATCAGAGCAGAGGCACATAAATGAAAGGTCTGCCAGCACTGGAGAGCAAATGCAGTTATGAGGGAGGAAGGAAGTATTATTATTTCCATCTCTCAGAAGGTCAGAGTCAGGTGACAAAGGCAGAATTAAAACCCAGTTCTGCCCAAATCCAGGCCACTGGTAATTTTTACCTTGTCCTTGTTCCCACAGTCTCTGTGCCCTTGCTTTGGTTAAGGGTGAGGAAGGGAGGGTGTCTAAACACAGAGAAAAGACTAAAAAGATTGGCCTTGGGCAAAGAGAATGGATAGTAAGAACTTTCCTACTGAGACAAGATGGCAGCAGAGTTGTCCAAGTGTATTTTCCTCTGATTGCCCAAAGAGATTGTTTTAAAAGCACAGGGTTCCAATATGAGATAGTTCTCGGCTGAACTTCTGGGTCCCTCCAATGTTGTTAAAGCAAACATTTAATTTCTTGAGCCCTCATTTGGCTCACCAACATCACGTGACCTTGTTAGTTAGTAAAGATCAATGACTTTAAGGTCTTGCTACAATGCATCAGAAACATATTAAACATTCCATAGAAGGGTGTAGAAAGTGGATAGGGTGCCGCATGCCTCTAGCCCAGCACTCAGGAGGCTGAAACTGGATATTTGATGCCTTCCTGGGTTCTATAGTGAGAGCCAGTCTCCAAATAAATAAATAAAAACTAGCAAAAATCCAACCAATTCTCTAATGCTGCTGTAGTGATTCTCCCCGCCCCTGGGGAGAATCAACATCTGGCCCGTTGCCTACTTCTCCACGCTGCCCCCATCTTTCCCTCTGTTCCAAACCACTTCCAAGAGGCTTCTCCCTTCTTATTTCTTCCTGAGGCTGGAGAGTGCCTTTGATCAAGCGAGTTGTTAGTTCCTCTGCACAAAACCATTAAGGCTGAGGCAGATGGCCATCCACCGGCTGATTGTTTCAATTGGCTGGTTTGCCTGAGATCAGCAGAGCCTTCCCAGTAGGGCCTGGTGGGTTTGTGGGCTGCCAGGAAGGACCTAACAAGTTTCCCATGTGCACTTTCTAAGTTAACCCCGGGATGTGCATCAAAGCCTGCTACCCAAGCCACAAACCAAGCCTTTGAGAAGATGCCAACTATTAAGTGAAATTTACTACCACTCAGGAATGCCTCCCACAAACTAGAGAGATAGTTGAGTCTGTGAAAGGTCAGGGTGGGAAGCTGAGATTGAAGTGTACTGACTTCCTGTTAGGACTCCTGATGGCTCCTCCCTATGGACCCTTTCTCAGGATGCTTTCAAATGCATAAAAGAAAATACATAACTTGACTACAAAGAAAACCAATATAAGTAAAATATAATTATTACAATTTGAAAAACCAAGTGTGTGATGCAGCAATATGCGTTTTACTTTATTAACACATTAAATTACGCATTTTAGAAGCTGGCGTAGTGACTACTGGCATCTCAAACACAATCGACATAAATAATATTTTAAGGTATCCATAGCAACTAAAATGCAATATGAAGCAATCTATTATTTTATAGTGACATGATTACTCTACACAAATGGGGGTTTATTGCCAACACTGGTAACTGAAAACTAAACGCTGGGTAACTAGTAAAGTCATTCCCTGTTTTCCCCTCCACACCCCCACAGGTGGGTCATGACTTTTAATAGTTATTTATTAAAAGATCATATGAAAGAAATATGAAGACAATGTGTTAAAAATTCAAACACTAGCAAGGTAAAGGTACCTGCCATCAAGCTTGATGACCGAAGTTTAGGACCTAGGACCAACATGGTAGGAGGAGAGAGCATGCCATGGTACTGGATAACACACACACACACACGCACACACAATGCACACATACACACTCACACACGTACATTCACTAAATAAATCAATTAAAATGCAAACAATAAATTAATTAAAACTAAAAATTAATTAATTAAAACTAAATGAAGTCAAAACTCAAACAATGATGACAAAATTTCATTAACAATGATAAAATGCTCTCCCTCCACATATTCTCAGCATCATAACTGGCAAACGTAGACCTGGCCATCTATCTAATCAGCTGCCATCTGCTGTAATTAACTGTGTCCAACTTTCCCCCAAGATTAGGGGGCTACCTCCTCCAGGGTGGAAGGGTCTTGAGGCAAGGAACATACAGTGAAGGAAGCATTTGGAAACCCGAGAGCCCCTGCCAGTGTCCTGTGAGAGCAGCGGGGGCTTTCACTCTGAACTGTTGCTCCCATACCGCCATGGAAGGGAAGCGGCACAAAGGGCTACTCTTCATCTTTAAGGAACAAATTCTCCCCATGCCACTTCTCTCTGACCCCTTGTCACTTGACGTCAGAGCCCCAGCCCAGAAATACATACTAAAGGAAACTTAGCAGATATAAAGATACACACACACATGTGTGCACAAACATGTACACTCACATGTTCACACGCATCCATATATGAACACTCAAAATACACTCGCACACGCTCCCATATATAATTGGTAGCCAATAAGTTTTATCTATTCTAGGAAAAACTGAGGAGGGGGCCTGGGACTTGGAATTGTTGTCCTCCCCCACATTGCCTAAGCTTCCAGAAAGCTCCTTGTGGGCTAGGAGCAGGCATGGGGTGGGTGCTCAGGGGAAGATTTAGCGGGCACTTCTTCCTTGAAGCGGGAATATATTTCTTCGGATCAATGAGCTACAGCTGTCTGGGAATACCTACTTGAAATCCTGGGGCCACATTGCCTCTACTGGGAAATGTGACAGGTGTATTTTTAGAAGAGGACCCCTCTTCCTTTTCATTTGTAGACACTGGAAGCCATTCCCAGCAAGGCCTAGCAGAAGCCTGTGAGTCTAACCTTCATCTGGGAGATTTGCATTCTGAGGCACAGAGAAGTCAGGCTTTAGCTGTAAGTCACACAGCAAGTCTAAGCTCCCATTCCAGATCCTTTGGCCTTCAAGCCTCCTCCCAAGCACTCAGGGGTTCTCTCCCTGAGCTCCAGGGCTAGACAGCTCTGCCCAACCCCAGCGTCAGTTCCAAGGTCCTTAGCACAGAAGTCGACCTTTCTGCCCGTTGTTTCCACATCTGTGCACTGGAGAGTTTGAGTGTGCAACGCAAGCCTGGCTGTGAGGACTGAGCATGCCCGGTTAGACACACATTTGCACTATTCCTGTATCTCGTTGTTCCTGTTTCACACCCAGAATGGAGTGGATCTGCGACAACTGTGTCAGCCTGGTCTCCCAAATATAGGGGGAAAACGACTGCCATAAAATCCATTCACCTCAAAGAGAGTCCAGGCCCCCTTGAGACAACTGAAACACGCATAAGGTCAGTTTTTCTAGGTCCTATTCTTCCATTCCCATGCAGGGCCGAGAACGAACTACTAGGTTAGCCTGAGATCTGAGTTTTATAAATAAACGGAGTTTTGGACCCAGCAGCCCTAACTGTCCATCCCTTACCTCCTTAGGGATGAAGCAGTGAAGTTACCTCTTCCTCTTGGGAACAGATCTGAACCATGTGCCCTGGCACAAACTCTTAAGCGACTGGAACCAGTCCAGTGCCTGGTATATGACAGAAGCATGATGCAGCTTTGTTGACTGAATTAAGATGCACACAGGAATGGGAAAGCCTGAAGCAGGTGTCTTGCTGCAAAATGCATGGGGTGGCAGGCCAGACTCCAGTAGCGGTAAGCAAATACTCCATCACCTCTGTGGGAAGAGGCATTTGACAAGGCCAATAGCTGAGCCTCAGTCTGGTGCATCAGACCCAATCCAGGGCTCAGAAGATACCTGAAGTACGTCTGCCCCTCCTCCAACTGATCAGATGCAATAACAAATGCCATGGGTGGCAAACAGGACAAGGAGATGGCTCATCTGTCTTCTTAATTGTCAACTCTGCTCCTAATAGGATTTTTCTCCCTGTTCTACCTTAGGCCGATGCTAAACTGAGACAAGCCAAGATATGCATCTTGTAGTCGTGAATAGTGGCCTTCACAAAATGCCAGGGATGAAATGAGGCTGCTGCGTGGCTCGGAGAGGCTGAGCACCAGTACCAGAAGGAGCCTGAGCCTTTAGCTCAGTAGCTTGGAAGCTTTGCTCCTACCTAGCTGTGGGAGCTCGGCAGTTACTACACCTCTCTGACCTCTGTTTTCTGGAGAATTTCTGGAAATGGGGAAGGAGGGGGAGAACCATGTGAGAACTATATGCACGGCATTGTAAAGTTACATGCATGGGAGAAGAGCATCCATATTTTCCATTGTAGTCTCAAAGATATATGCATGCCACCCCTCCCCATTAAAAAGCTAAGAAATACCAGATGGTTTCCATCCAAAGATAATCTGCTGAGCACTTCCAATGAGTCCTTGCTCTGTACCAGGCACCTGAGACTCAAATACGACAGCAGAGTCCTGCTTACAGGGTACTCAGAGCTGCTGATGCTCAGGACTACAGGAACATGTCCCGCTGGACATGTTTCCCATTGGAAACCAAGAAAAGGCAGCGTTTAACTCTACGTTAAGCTTCTGTGGAGACGCTTAAGCTTTACGTTGAAGTTGCTGGCAGCACGTGCAGTCGCTGGGTGAGTAAGTGGAGAGTATTTTAGATAGGCCGCCGGGGCAAAGGCCATGTGTGGTCTAGGAGCTGCCTTGGTTGTAATTTGGAGAGGAACACGGCAGCTGCAGAAGGCCGTGGGAGGGCTAGAAGGCAGAAATGAGGCTAGAGAGGTTGGCAGGGGCCAGGTCAGGTAATGCCATGAGGGCATCCCCACAACCCCCACCCCCTCCACCTGCAACAGGGGTCTGATTGCACAGGACTGATGAGCCACCACTTCCAGCATGTAAAGGCTTTCGCCAAGCTGTGAGTTGACCGTGACAGCAGGAAACAGGACGGGAAAGAACCATTGCTCTGGACCCCATGGCTTTTAACTGAGGTATAGGGAGAAAGCTCCTGTCAAACTGTTTTTCCTTGTAAACTTTACCTAACCAGGGGCTCCTGATAGTCCAAAGTCATGGCTGAGAAAGGCAGACACTGATTAGGCCAGTCAGTGGAATGCAGGGCTAAGGGGCATGTGCGCTGGGTCCTTGGTCCTCACCCAGCAAACAAAAGCTTTCTGCTCCTGCACAGGACTCTCTCTGCTGCTAGACAGGGCCCTCTCACAGGCTGCTTCTGTCTCAAAGTCTTTTCACCTTCTAACCAGTTAGCCTTCAATCTTCAGGGTGACACTCAATCCATCACCAGTTCTAAGGGCACCTAAGTTTAGAATCAAAGAACCCAGCTATGCAGAATTCTACACCGGAGTGATGTGGCTCACCTCCGTCGTGGTCACTGGACTGCAAGCTCCTTGATACCAGTGTATAGTTCTGTTTACTTTGGTATCTGAAAACCTTGCCTGATGCCTGGTTCTGAACTTTGGTGCTTTTGATCAGGAGCTTGCACCATTCTCACAACTCATTGTTCCTGGGACACATTACGGCGCCTTCAGGCAGGAGGCTTGACTTGAAGGGCAATGTCAGAGTGAACTCTACTTCTGCTTCTGTGGGTAGCTAGCCACAAGCTTTTCTGTGCCTTGTCCTGGGAGGCTAAGGAACCCTATTTATTTTACTCAGGCAGGTCCTTCGGGATTGCACTCCTGGCTGCAGGGGATCTTGCCATGGCCCTCTTTGGTGTGTAGGACTTTGCACAAGCCTCAGAGGTCATCCTTGAAATGGAATAGCCTCTATCTCCAGGAAAATGCCCATTCTCATTCTACAAGCCTGTTTCCCAGGGTACTTGGGAAGCAGTAGACTGGATTTCTGCAGCCCAGGCGGAGTGCACAGGGCAAGAGTAGGTTCCGGCCAGGTGTAGAACACATGGACTTTTCAGCTCCTGTCTGTAATGGGCCAGTCTGCAGCAACAAAGTACTAGGGTCAAACATTTGACCTTAAAGGCGATGGGAAGGGGAAGTGAGCTAATCAAGGGACACGCGAGCTTGGCAAAGTATCTTCAGCCCGCACCTAGCACACGGATCCAGGGCGGCCCTCCTCCCTCTGGCCAAGGTCGCATCCCGTCATAGCTCTAGAAACTTCAGCCAGCAGCAGAGAGGTGAGGACTGGGAACTAGGCGCGATGTTTTGCAAAAGGAAAGAGACTCGGGGATTTGCAGGTAGTCCCAGAAGCCAGCGGGGAGGCGCCCCCAAGTCCTGCAAGCTGCATCCAGAACCGCAGCGTCCCTCTGAGGACAGCTGCGAGGGTCTGCACCACCTGAGTCTCAAGGACGACGCTGTCCCCCTTCCACCGTCCCCTCAGTCACTAGAGCTAAAAAGCAAGAGCGGCTACCCTCCTGCGCTGTCGCCGACCCTCCGGACGCCCGGCTCTGGCTGCCGCAGCCTCTGCAGGGACGCAGCGCTAGCAGGGGTCGCGGAGGGCGACGAGCGCAGCCTGGGTCGTGCGGGCGGGCGCCTGGGGCCAGAGGGCGCCAGACCTCTTACCTTGGCGAGCCGCTGGATTCTGGTAGGAAGCGACCACCGTGCGACAGCAGCGCGGGCGGCCAGCCGGCTTCGGGGTGCACGCAGCTGCGGCTGCACGGTCTTCTGTGGCACGATCCTTCCTTCTCTGCACCGTCCGCGTCTTGGCACGCACCGCGCGCCGCCGCACCCTGGCGCGCACACCCTCCGGTCGCCCTGTGGCCCGCGGGCTGGGCCTGGAGCCGGGGCGCACTCGCCGAGGGCACACCCACCGCGCAGGCTGCGGGACTGGGAGTGCGGGAGCCGGATCCCTGCTGCCGCCACCGAATCCCCGCCTTCTTGACGCGGCGCGGGCTTTGGTGTGTAGGAAGGGGCAGAATTGCGACACCGAGGGGAGGGTCTTAGCCTTGAACAGAGTTAAGGAGAAAAACTTTTTGAAAAGAAACCAGAAAAATCCTAGCCTGTTTAAGGCGCTTTTCTGATTTCCCCAGGACTCCATGCGGTTTTCTAAATTCGTCTAGACTATAGAGTATAGAGGTTTCTGTCCCCACAATGATAGAGAATCAGTATCAGACAGGGTAATAACTGCCCAAGTCAGGACTTAAGGCCTGACAACTGAGCTCCTGTGAGCAGTGTGGAAGTGTTGAAGGTTGTCCATGATGGAACTTAGATGTCCCCTAGGCCATTTCTTTTCAATTTTCTTCTAAATCAATGCCACAGTCCCATTAAAAATCCTCGGTCTCGCCAGGTGTTGTTGGCGCACGCCTTTAATCCCAGCACTCGGGAGGCAGAGACAGGCGGATCTTTGTGAGTTTGAGGCCAGCCTGGTCTATAGAGCTAGTTCCGGGACAGGCTCCAAAGCTACAGAGAAACCCTGTCTCGAAAAACAAAACAAACAAACAAACAAAAAACCCAAAATCCTCGGTCTCTCTTCATACAGCCATCTCCGCGACAACTTCACATCATTTCAAAGTCACTAACATTGAATGGACAGATATCTAAGGACCACTTCAGGCACCAATCCAGAAAGAAGTGGGGTGATCTTACAGAGCAGATCAACAGAAGAGCAGGGAGATGGCAGCCCACAGGTCTCCAGAGCCCAGCTTTGACGCATGTGGCTCACCTTCCAAGTACCCACGCCCGGGGAAACAGTCTAAGGTGTTTTATTTTTGACATTGTGACCCAGATGGGATAGATAATTTGAATCAGGGACATTTAATTTCCGTTTTGATAGAAGCATTATTAAGATGACTTCATTTCCACGAAGCTTTCAGGATAGCAGTAATAAATGGGAATGTTCTCAGTGCTGGGACCCAAAAAGAAGTCGGGGGCGGGGCTGTGGCGCAAGGGAGGACAGCCTCAGACTCAGAAGACTTGGTTGGTTTTTGTCATCCTGTGAAAGGTCAGAGCGTATTGTTTTCCCAGAGTAGCCAGAAACCCAGACACTTAACTCTGGTCTCTTAGTTTTTTTGACCACTTCTTTTTAAACTGTTAAGCCTCGGGCTGAAGAGATAGCCTAGCAGCTAGAAGCAGGTGCTTCTCTTGCAGAGGACCCAAGTTGGTTCCCAGCATTGGCATAATAGCTCACACCTGGTAACTTTAGCTTCAGGGTACCAGGGTATCTACTGGCCTCCTGGTACATCAGGCTTGTGCATTATTTTAAAATGCAAAGCCTCATACCTATAGCCAGGACTTTAAGCTCCTGAATTTGTGCTTCACAAGGTTTGGTTTGACCTCCCAACATCTTTGTGACATAGACCCAGTATAGACCACTTTTTTCCTTTTTGGGAGGTGGGAGTGAGGGTAAAGACAGGGTTTGTCTGTGTAGCCCTGACTATCCTGGAACTCACTCTGTAGACCAGGCTGGCCTCAAACTCACAGAGATCCACCTGCCTCTCCTTGCGAGGGAACACTCGTCCTCCTAGGATGCGTTCCACCACTAGCTCAAGGTCACACAGGCTAGTTGGTTGAGCTGGAACAGAACCCCAGGCACTCCAAGCCTCAGTCTTGGAATCCTTCTGCACTCCCAGATACCTCGAAGAATTTGTTCCTTGATTTCTGGGCATTGTGAGCCTAATTAGGCATGGGGCTGGCACTGGGGTGTGGAGCCACGGCACCTTTCCTGAGGAGATGGAGGGCAGTGCCAGACTGCCATCCTCGAAAGCAGTTCAGCCCGATGACTCAGAGGCAGAACTGTGTCTCTAGGGTAGAGCTGAGTCAGAGGACTCACAGTCTAAACTGGAACAGCCAGGACATCTGAGACCTAGACCAAGGCATCAAGAAAGGGGTGGGGGAGTACACTAAGCAAACATAGCCACCCTGCACCCTCTAAACCCCCTCCCTGTGCCATGCAGAAGCCACAGACACAGAAAAGAAGTCTGAGCTAGAACGTTCGCTATTTCCTGTCACGGCAGGAAAGCAACTGAGTCAGACTAGAAAATGGACACTTGCAGGGTCCTGGGAGAAAGGGACCCCTCTCAGACAGTAGATCTTCTAGAATTTCAGGTTTGGACACCTCCACTGCAAACTAATGGGGCCTCTCAGACAGTGAGTATTCCTGCTGAAAGCTGATTTAGGATGACTGGGCACAGCTCTCTGCTGCAGCCTGAGTCTTGCTGCAATCAGGACCCAGTGCAGACAGAAGTGTGTGTGTGTGTGTGTGTGTGTGTGTGTGTGTGTGTGTGTGTGTATGGGGGAGGAATGGCTTGACTCCCTTCCCTGATTCCCTCTTTGATGGAGAGTGGAGTGAGTGCACGAAGATTAGTGTGCCTTCATGTCTGTCCTGTGCCAGACACTGTGATGGACATATCATTTTCATTCCCTGTCTCACTGAGATCCTCACCGTATCTATGAAATGGCTGTCACTCTCTTGCTGAAGGCAATGAAGCAAAGGCAGGAAGGCGGGTTCCAGCTTCAGTATCAGTGACTAGAAGATGCAACATTCAGGTCTTGCTCCAAGAGCGAGTGCACAGTTGCGAGCAGCATGGGCTAGCAGACATCATCCACATTGCAGTAACTCCTACAGTCACCGGAGTGCTGGCAACAATTATAGAACAGCTCTCGGAGGGGGTTCTGCACATGCAGACTGTCAAGTTCTTATTCTTCTCTCTGATCCTGTCCTGCACATAGATTCAAACTCTGAGATAACGAATAATGAATCATTGATCTTAGAGGAAATGCAAAGAGAGACTCCTATGAGCCCCTAGTTACATTTTCATCAACCCACCAATATACGCAATAATCTCCCCTTAGCCACAAGAGATACATTCTGAGACCCTCTTGTGATGCCTTGAATAGTACAGAATCCTGTGGATATTACGTTTTTCCTATTTCTACATCTCTCCAGTAAAGTTTAATTTATATGCCAGACATAAAATGAACATTAATAATAAAATAGAATAGCCATAACAGCACAATGAATATTTTGTGAATTCAGAATTCCCCTCTCAAAACATCACAGCATACCATACTCGATACAAGTGTGATGTGTGTCCTCTCACATGAACACCAGGAGAGCTGCTCTGGTGACCACAACGGCTACCAAGGACTGGGTACTGGCGACAGCGTGGGTGTACTGGACACTGGGACCATTCTCATGTAGAGTAGGATGGCGGTCAGCACACCGAGTCCTCATGCAATCTAGAACGGTACTCAATTTAAAACTGATACATGGTTTACTTCTGGCACATCCTAGGTAATATTTTTGGGCTGTGGTTGATAAAGGGTAAATGAAACTTCAAAGTCAAGGAGGAAAATTGTACACTTGTTTTACGTGACTTTTGGTCTGAAGACCCGTTTCAGTGTTTACTGTTGACTCATTTGCATGGCACTTGTGGCTGTCAAGCACCAGAATTCACTCCAAGCACAGCTCATCTCAGACATGCTTTCTTCATACATGCCACAGCCTTCCCGAGCTTAGCAGCACTAAGCAGCGCTTGAATACCAAGGCTGGGAACTGTTCTTAACAGCAACAACCAAAACCCCAGGGTTTGCAAACTTGGGTTCTAGCTAAGTCGGGAGTAGAAATGAGAGACAGAGCGAGAGGCAGAGTGCTGACCGGTTTAGCTCAGCTGGGAGCAAGTATGCCTGAGAGCTCAAATCCTACCCCTCCTTCACACGCGCAAGGGACTGGGTCAGGAATAAAATGTACACAGGTAAAACTTAACAAGTAGGCATGCTTGAGAAAAAGTCTGCAGGTGAAGAATACACACTGTGGGTTTCATGTGCGCACACACGCTTTACAGTTTCCAAGCCATCATCAAACATAAAGTGCAGTCGACATAGCCAATGAAACCTCTCAGGAAACTGCTGGCGCTGTTTGCCAAGTTCTTGTATCAGAGCTATTGTCCCCAACACACAACTGACAAAGGATGAGTCTAGCATGATTGTTGGCTGATGCTTTTGTTATGTTATGGGATATTATGAAGCTAAAACAGCAAAGATGAATGCTGGGAACTTGGCTCAATTTTTTTGGTGCCAGTTGTAATGTAACAGCGTCAACCGTGATGCGTTTCCACGTTCCATCTGCCTTATTAAACCTCCTCCTTTACATCCTTGGGTCTGATACGCCGTTGAGGTTTTATGTCACCATAAAATTTCCCTTAGGATAAATATACAGGAGCAAGAGCCATGTCACATGACTCAGCCCTCTTTAACTTTAGAAGAAATTGTCAAGCTACTTCCCACAGCAGCGCTACCATCTTCCCCCATCACTCTCGTCTTCTTTTACCCTCACCAGCCCTTGAAGTCTCATTTCCCTACTGGCTAATGACCTTGACCCTCTCCAGTCACGTGTTCCTTTGCCATCAGCACTGTCTTTTTCCTTGTTTTGAAACATTGTTTTACGTATCCCAGGCTGGCCTCATAGCTGGGGATAACCTTGAAATTTATGTTTCTCCTGCCTTCACCTCTTGGGTGCTGGGATTGACAGGCATAGACCCATGCTTGGGACACGGGACCTGCTACCGACTGAGCCACGTCTCCAGCCTTTTGTTTGCCTTTAATATATCTTATTTAATTTTAGTTTGTGTAATTTCATTTTTAATAATAACTATGTATAACTCTGACTCATAAATTCCCTGAAAATTTAATAATCTGGTATTGAGCCAGAAGAAGCTGAGTTCAGCACTGCACCAGCCCACTCTGTGCTTCAAGCTCCTCTCCTTAGGGCAAGACCCAAGCAATGGCTGAGCAAAGATGGCGGTGGAGGGACAGGTGCTGGCCATCCTCTCAGAGTGTCCCCTCAGGGCCAGGAGGACACTGCAGGTTCAGACATCCTCTCTCTCCCTGCTCCTTTTCTGTCACCTCTAACGGTCAGCAGCTTGTGGCCCAGCATCTCTCAGAATCTCAGCACCCAGTCCAGGAACAACCTAGACCTCTGCTGTCATCAGCACCCAGTTCTCTGCGCAGTTAGGTCCCCCGTGCTCAGGTGCTCTGCTCCCATGGCCACTGCAGTGGCTGATTCTGATCCCCAGGGTCATGCTCGATCCCAACACAATTTGCAGGCATGCTGGAAGAGCCGAAGGGTTAATGTCCTGAGGAGCGAAGAGAGAGCCTCAGAGATGGTCTTTCCTCCCTGACTGAACAACCTCTCCCATCTGCCTGGCTGAGTCCTGCATCTTCCTGTGAGTCTGAACAGTCTGCTTGTCTGTCGCCCAGCACCCTGCTTTCTTTTTTCGTTCTACTTTCCTGCGTCCTGGGTCCCCCGAGATTTCTTTCCCCCAAAGAGTTTGCCCAAGGATTTTGAGGGTTTAGTTTTCTAGGGCACCCAGCTAGCACCCAGCTGCCAAATCACTTATTTATGACAGCTGAAACTATACACGCTGTCCAGTTCTCCAAGAAGAACTTAACTACAGGAGGTGAGGGGCTCGTTCCTCTGGTGTTGTCGCAATCTGGCTGAACACATGTTTACAAACCCTGGCTGCTGGTGCTTGGGAGTGAATAGATGGTTAAGGTCCCGTTGGCTGGAGCGCTAATGAAGAGTAAAGAGACTGCATCTACGCAAAAGAATTGATGGCCCCCAGTATTCTTTCCTCACCAATGATTTAGCAATACGTTTAGACTGATGTTCTATACTGCACTCTGAATTCCAAATTCAAAATCTTATCAGCAGTAAACTTAAAATGAATATGCGCATCACATACCGCATACAAAAGTCATGTTGCTACAATGTACATAAGAAATATTTATTGTATATTAATTTTTTTTCAAAAAGCTATTAATAAGGTTTCTATACTTTATCACTTTCATGTTCTAAAACAGGCAGATTGCAGCATACATGAAGGCCCGGGTTCAGTCCTCAGCACTACAGAAGCTGGGCATGGTGGCACATGGCTAACCTCCCAGCACTCAGAGGTGAAGGTGGGAGGATCAGAAGCTCAAGGTCATCCTTGGCTATCTGTGTGAATATGTGGGTTTGAGGTCAGCTTGGGATATGTGAAAATTTGAAGAAGGAAGAGGAGGAGGACGAGGAGGAGGAGGGAAGGAAGAAAGGAAAGAAAAAAGAGCGAGGTGGAAGAGGCCTTAGAGAAATGAGTATATGTATGTATATGCATGTTTATGTATGTATATGCATACCACAGGGCATAATCATGGATGGATACAGCTGTATTACCCATAATTTCCCCAAACTGAGAGTTCCTTACCCTCCTGTTCATTGTGGGATGGACAAATCAGCCGGGGCTTAGCTGATCCAGATGATGAATTGATATTACAAACAGCACAGATAATGCTCACAAAAGGGAACAATGAACAGGAATTACAGAGAGAATAGGCTGGCGAACCCATTGTTTAACGTTCAGCCACACAAAGCCACTCAAGAGTGGTTGAAATGAGAGTACTACTTACTTCCGGGAAGCGGGGCCGAGGGGCTGGGGAGGGGCAGAATTCTATGTCTGTAGTGTGAATGCTAGAGATGAGATGTTGTTTATGAAAACACATTGACTTATGCCTTTATTATTTGTGCATTTTCCCTCTCTGTGTTATAGATTGATATATAAACTTGTATTTAAAATTAACTAAAGGCGTTTCAATTTTAAGGACTACCCCCCACCCAGATAACTAGAAATTCTGGCCACCTCATTATAGTGGTTTTGGCAATAAGTTTCGCCGGGTGTGCAAATGATTCACTGCTGATTAATAGGTGAAAGCTGGCTAAAACCCAGAGTTTTAACAGACAGGCACACTCTGAGCAAGGAGTCTGACATTGAGTTGGGAGATGGAGTGCATGCATCAGATGAAAAAAATCGGTCATCAAAGTCACCTTGCTTGTATCTCCACACAGTTGACCGCATGCTATTCAACCTCCCCTCCATGTCGGATTCCTCCAGCTTCCATTTCTCGCCACCTTCCAATCACTACAGTAGTCTCTGCAGAGGGCAGTTCTGCGGAGCTCTTTATCTGAGTCCAGATGCCACTGGTAAGAAATTCCCTTCGGATCAAGCGATGGTCTCTGAGAGGGCTCCCAGCGGTTCTCTCCTGCTGGTATGCACATCCTGGTGTAATTTCCCCGCTGCAGGCTGGACATAGTAATCCCTGTCCCGCAGCTAGGCTACACATGAGGTTGGGATACAAACGCTTGGCTTCTGTTCTGTCTCCATCTCTTCTCTGGTCACTCTCTGCGTCTCAAAAAACTCGCTCCAAGTAAAGAAGAAGCCAGCTGCCCAGCTGGGAATAGACCTGCCTTTGGCTAGCAGCCAGGGGGGATTTGAGGTCTGTCAATTGTCGAGTGAGCGTGCACAGGGCGAGTCCTCTTCCAAGTCAAGTGTTCAGATAGCAGCAGCCCGGAGCCAGGCACCCATCTATACCGTACCCAGATTACTGGCCCAAGGAAACCGTGTGCTAATTGTTTGAACAGTTAAAAGTTAGAGCCATTAGTTACACAGCAAGAGCACAGCCCACCTTAGCCCCAACCCGGCCCCAGGTGGGAGTCTTTCCATATATTACCCAAGACTTCCCACAGTCACAATGTTTGTGTTTGTCCCACGCTTTGTAGGGATCGGTTGCTTACATTCCCGTCTTTCCCATGACAGGGTTCTGGAGCTGTATCTTGAGCTTTTTATTTCACTTCTGAGAACTAGAGTTGTATTCCGTACGTGTTTTATTAACACATGGAAGAGTAAGTAGCCATTTTAATATTGGAAAATAAGCGATCTCTTTGATTCTTAATCTTCTAATTTGAAGATAACAACAAGTAAACGTTATGGGAAGACGCACAAGGTAAACGAGTATAAACTTGGGAAATGAGGTGTGAGAGGAAGAGAAAGGAGGGCCCAAAGTTTTGGTGCCCTAAGAGAAAGAGGCCAAGGAAAGAAGCGGTCCGTAGTGGAAGGTGGTGAGTTTAGCTTTGGACGTGTCTACACTATTTATCTTTGAGCATGCTCGCTAGGCTCATGGGTGGCAAATCTGGAACTTTGGAAGAAGTTTTTTCTGGAGACAGATTTGGGAGCTAAGGCTGAACATACAGTAATTGAAACTACAACAGAGGAGCCAAACATCTAATATCTGATGGGTTGATAGACACACCGTGGGGTGTTTTCATCAGGAGGGGGGCAGAAGGACACATGAGGAGGTGGGCAGAGGGACAGAATATTTTTCTAGATAACTAAAAATGCGGCCACCAAGGTAAACGGATAAAGATCTTCACAAGGGGGCGATCAATAACCCAGATACAGTTAAGGCATCAACTGAAAAATATCTGTGGTTTGAATGAGAATGTGTGAATATTTGGTCCCCAGTTGGTGAGATTATTTAGGAAGGATGGGGGGACCTTGTTGGGGGAAGTGTGTCACTGGGGGCAGGTTTTGAGGTTTCAAAAGATGCATGCCATTCCCCATCTCCTCGCATCCCTCCTCTGCCTCATAATTATGTCTCAACTGCTGCTCCAGCCCTGCGCCTGCATGCCTGCATTCCTGCTGCCATTCTCTGAGCCGTGATGGTCACGGTCTCTAACCCTCCGAAACCACAAACCCCAGATAACTCTTTCTTCTTTACATTGCCTTGGCCATGGTGTTTTCTCACA
>JAQHUG010000012.1:13382682-13417393 GCA_028555095.1 Dicrostonyx torquatus | reverse complement strand
GCCTGGAACTCACTATGGAGACTAACTGTGCTTGAATACACGAAGATCCACCTGCCTCGGGATTAAAGTCACACATCTCCGGGCCTGATCCACAATGCAATCTCATCACCATCGCAGTGAGAGACGAGGGCTTTACCATCTTCCCTTAATCCTGCGTGTCTTGTGACTTCTTTGAGCAATGAAGTGTAGCAGAAGGGATGCTATGGGGCTTCTGAGGCATAAATGGTGACACCATTTCTGCCCTTCATGGGCAGACTAGAGCTCTTTCTTCTTTACATGTAAGAACCCAGGCTACCCTGAGACCACTCTCTAGTGAGAAGGCTAAGCCACCTAGAGAGGCTGTGAATAGGTCTCTGGCTCAAGGACCTAGTCTTGGCATCATCATCCTTACTCAAAGTTAGATGTAAAAAACTCTAGATCATTCTAACCCATAGCTGTAAAGTCACTTTCAGATTTCAAAGTCTTCCAGATGAGGCTTTGGGTTCACAAAGTAGAGACAACCCAACTTCCTGGCTTTCAGAATCCATGAATATGGTAAGATGGCCATTTTATGCCAATAGATCCTAACCCTGCAACTGTAGAGAAGGCAGTGTCCGCGGGGTGGTCAGGAGAGATGGCATTGCGCATGGGAACACCATGCCATCGTGGGCTGGGAACACACAGTAGCTGAGGAAGAAGGTGACAGAATAAACAGAGGAAAGTTAGAAAATTCAAAGTGGAGGATGACAAAGGACGGCTTAGGGAGGCTCCTGTTCGCTGGAGTACCAGGGAAAGGCAGATAGAAGAAAATATCAGCAGAGACAGAGGGGACACCGAGAAGGTAACAGATGGGGGCCTGTGCAGGGCAAGAGCAAAGTGTCTGGCTTGAGGGTTTTCCGCTGAGACCAGAAGAAAGCAATGGAATCTGTTGGGAAAGAAAGGCTGAAAAATATAACAGAGTTGTGGCCAGGAGAACTATGGGCTGAAGAAGTGGAAGGTCCAAAGGACTGGGGTTCCCTGCAGGTCAAGGTGCAGATGTCCTGATAATGAGACATGAAGAGGCTGAGCAGAAGGGAGACCCCAGCTCATGGCCAAGAACTTGCTGAGCTCTGGGACTTGTGGCTGACAGAGTGGAGATGAAGTCCCAGGAAGGAAGACAATCTCAGAAGTTCGGGTTGATTCTGTTAACCCAGAATGTAAAATCTCCAGAGATGACGTGATGTCCACGAACCAGGCCTTGAGCAGTTATGAAGAGTTCTGGCTAGTTGTCAGTGTCCAGAAGGAGGATGGGGGGGTGGCCAGAGCCTTGAAAAAGAGATGTGTGTAGAAAAGCAGTAGTGTGGGAGAGAGAGCCTGGACAATCCAGCTGCCACGTCTGCCTCCGAGTTTCATGGCTCCGGTAAACATCTTTCCCTTGATGGGCTGCAGAAGAAATGACAGCTGTTAAGACGAACACGAGAGATGCTTCTGTGAGGATGGGGAAAGGAATGAAATGAGTGGCCATAGGAAGAAGGCAAAGGTTAAGACAGGAAGGGGCCTTCTTTTGTTCTGGAGCCCTTTTTTCTTCAGGGTCTATCATAGAGCATTCAGCGGCCACATCCTGTGTTAGGAGACCCATGAGGGTCAAATTCTCAGTCCCCCATGCCCAAGTCTTTTCTCTCCAAGTCTTCCCTCCACTAGAGCCTGGAGGTGCCCTGACGCTGTGATCCACAGCTAGCTGACTGTCTGGCAAGGCTGCTGCAGAGAGAGTTCTCGCAGTGCTGCTTGCCTCCAAGACTCCTTAGACAGCCCAGGCATCTTGACTCAGGAAGTTACAGAGAGCAATGGCTCTTCCTGTTATGACTTGTGCTATAAATGAAAAAAGGGAAAATATGAGAGAATTCTTGAACTCTCATGAGAGGAAGACAATAAAAAACCATGTGACCACCCAACTGGAAGCTCATTTTAAAATAACTTTCTTCAGCTATTTTAAGACAGAAGCAGACAGGCTCCTATTCACAAGCCTGGTAAAGGATGCCTGCGAGACAGGGTTCCTCTAGCCTCTCCCCTGCGGAGTCCCAGGGCAACAGAGAAAGGAGTGTGCGCCTGTCCCTGGACAGGCCTACACCTGTCACCCCAGTAGGCCATTCCACATTGCCATTTCTCAGTTTCTTCTTATATCCTTTGCCTTTCACGGAGTGCACACATGTCATTGCGGAGGCCAGAGCAGCAGGCTCTTCCGGGTCCAAGCATTGGGTTTCCAGGTTGCTCCCACTTGGGATGCCTGAGTCAAGAGGCCTGTTATCATCTTCATCTCAGGGATGCAGAACAGTGGCTTAGGAAAGGACATCTTTCCCCGAGTTCTCAGAAAGACACAATCAAGCTCCCAAGTTTCCCTAAGAAACCATTTCCGGGTTGCCTCTCCGTTATGAGACATCAATCATCCAGAGCCGTCAAAGTCTGTCACCCGGACTCTCTCCACCTTCTTCACAGTGCTCCTCGGTGGCCTTATTGTGACAAGGCATGGGGACATTCACCTGCAACGCCAACACTGGGGAGAGGACTGAGAGAGGTCAAGGTCAGCCTTGGCTACACTGTGTCCAAATGCAGAATGCGATGCAATAAATACAATGGTCAACTGTCCTTCTTTTAATTAAAAGTAACCGGTTTCCCCTTAAACCAGGGTCGTCCTGTGGTGCAGTTCATTCTCCAGAACCTCCTATCCCATCAGACCCTGTACCTCAAGAGAAGGAGAGTGAGGTTGAGCTGAGGCTGTGCAGGGACTGGGCATCCCTGGGTACTCTGTCTCTTCTGGACCATGTGTCCCTTGGAGTCTCTGTCTCGGCCTTTCTCTTGATCTTTTCCAAAGTCAGGCTTCTTCCTTCATATCCTCTGCTAACCTGTTCTCCTTGGACTCTGGCTCTCTCTTCACACCACCCTCCTTGTCCACACTACATACAGAAATTTGCAATGCAACCCTGTGACATCCGCTTCACTGATGTGTGCCTACACATGTATGTCTCAGCATTTCTTAACTCCAACCCCTCAGCTTAGAGACTCCTTGACCTGGCTCTCCCCCACCCCCACTTTTTTTTAAAATTTAGACAGGGTTTCTCTGTGTAACCTTGGCTCTCCTTGGAACTCACTCTGTAGATCAGGCTGGCCTCAAACTCACGGAGATCTGCCTACCTCTACCTCCCAAGGGCTGGGATCTAAGGTGTGCATCGCCACCACCACCTGGCTCCTAGTTTTGTGCTGAGCCATAGTTGGCTAGGTCAGCAACCACCTGAACCTGACTGTGGTTGCCTCTTTTCCTTGCTATGATGAGCAGCCAGAAGCAGAGTAGAACAAACCCAACGGGACTGAGGAAAGATTCCCTACCCCCACTTCACCCGAGACTGTTTGTCAAACTGTCCAGTTAGAAGGAACAATGTCAAAGTTTTTATATATATTTCTAAAATTCCCACTGGCCCCGTGGCCTTTGGGAGTCTTTATAAACATTTTCACTTTTAGAAATTATAAACCACCCGCCCTGACAGTCCTTATGGACACATAGCTGAGCTTCCTCTTGACCTTCTCTCTGCCACCCAAACTACCTACCCCTGGGGCCCTACCTGGGGGTTCCTCGGCAGCTGTTGCCGGGTGGCCTTCGTGACTGTCACCTTTGCCTCCTGCCACACATGCTGCTCTTCTCTTCTGACACTTGCCCTATGGGCTGCTGCCGTGTCTCTTGGCTCCAGTACCCAAGCACAGCCCAGCACTCCAGACACAGCACGGTGGTGGCTCAGGGAATGTCTTCAGGGCAGCTATGCCCCTGCTGGCTTTCCACTCAGCGAGGTGATTTCAGGGCTCAGGCTCCTGACAACTCAGAGGACTTGGGTGTCTCTGCTTGATCCGCTATAATTCACAGGTCACCTATCCCAGGGCACAGACACAGGGTCATGTGAATTGGGGATTGGAGAAGGACAGCGTGTCTGTCCACACCCTCTATGA
This sequence comes from Dicrostonyx torquatus, assembly GCA_028555095.1. Taxonomy (NCBI): domain Eukaryota; kingdom Metazoa; phylum Chordata; class Mammalia; order Rodentia; family Cricetidae; genus Dicrostonyx; species Dicrostonyx torquatus. The sequence continues at coordinate 13,413,442 of JAQHUG010000012.1, read as the reverse complement.
GCCTCTGCTCGGTGACTGTGTTTTTCCTCTTGGGGAAAGTATTTCCCAGGAGACTTCATGTTCTCTCAGGCTCTTAGCCCTGGGAGAGGTCTGCCCTGTGTGGATTTCTCTCAGTGGTAGTTATTCCTCTCTTGGCAATTGAAAGACCTCACTCTTTTTAGGCCAATCTTGTGTGAACAGGGACATATACACACTCACACACGTACACATGCACATACGCGCGCACACACACACGCGCGCGCACACACACACACACACATACACACACACACACGATTATATGGCCAAGGTGGGTCAGTCTAGCTTGTCTTCTCATCTCAAGAGCACCGCTGAGCTGTCCACAGTTTTCTTATCTGTGAAATGGGAGTCATGCTACTTCCCTCTGGGTGGAGCTGGTGTGAGCAGTTATCAGGTGATGCACCTAATGCTCAATTCTGTGCCTGCATCTGGCTGCTGAGTCCATTACCGTTATGTTGTGTCTTACTTCCTCCGTCTTGATTGTGAACTCCTTCAGTTTTTACCATCTTCTTTTTTGCTGTTGATGGTTCGTTTGTAGGCCAGTGAAATGAACGGGTGTATTAGTGAGTGAGTGTAAAATAAGCATCTTTACAAATGGCCAATGGGGAAGAGTTTACTGCTAATGCTCAGAGATAAGGGATTTTATGCCCCCCTTTCCCATGGAGGCACAGTGTGACACTGACCATAGCTATGGCTCCCTAAATTCACCTTACTATTCATAGTGTCTCCCCCGTTTCTGCTCTGAAGTCATCTTTGGAATACAGTCCTTCTCTAACCGTCCTTGAGGTGAGTAAGGAAAAGAAGAGATGTCTGTTTTGGGTCTTCAGCTTCTAGCCATTACTACACAGGCATCACCAATCCATCCATCATTGATCCACCCATAACCCATCCATCTATCTGTCATCCATCCATCCATTCAGCCATCCAGTTAAAGCCTTTCTGAGCCCAAATTTATGCATCTACAAGACAGGGATAATTGATGTGAGTTTAAGTCACGTGAACCATGCATGTCAAGTTCCTGGAACATCACGAGCTCATTAATATTTACTCCATGGATTCCATTTCTTTACTAACGAGCCAACTTCAGGAGAATCTTAATGCTTTGAACTGTCCCATCCCTGTGACTGGATGATGTTCAATGAGCCTGTTCAATGATGCTCTGAAAGTCTGGGTGTCAGGAGTAAACTGGGCCCCTTCATTAGCATAAGACTCTCTCTGACCTCCAAAGAGACCAATAAGGAAATCCCAAAGAGAAAGGCGTCAGAGGCTCCATGGGTGATGGAGATGCACAACAGGAGCCTGGCAGGGCTATAACTTAGGAACTTAGGATCAGCCCCATCACCTCCTCCCAGAGTCTGTTTCTTAAGAAGGGTCACTAGTCAAAGCCCTTCCCTCTGCCCACTTAGTCCAGAATCTCCCTTCTCCTCTTCTTCAGTCTCTGCTGCTGAGTCACTGTCCTCGGGAAGTTCCTGACGGAGTACCTGGATGAGGATGTGTTCAGATCAGCCAGTTTCTGATAATGGCTACAGACACCCCCCATCCCCAATGAAGCTTTGGTATGACTTCTCTGTGGGGAGCCCTGGCCTGATTATAGGGGGTAGGCTGTGAAACATGGAAGGCCTGGGATTAAGAAAATATTGACTCCTGAAGACAATGAAGTCAAACTGATTAGGCCTGACATTTGTGCGATACTTTACAGTTTGCCTTGGGTTCATGCAATGCTATCACACCGCAATCTTGTATGCCAGGAAACACAAGCACTTTTATATCCATTTTTAGAATGGAGACACTTGCTCAGCCACAGACTGGATGCTTAGGACATCGTGTGTGGCTTCCATCCCTAAATCTATATCCAGAGGCTTTCCCTCACATTTTAGAGATCTCCTTTGCATACGGCCCCCAGACACTGGAACAAAGTGACTATACTACAACTCAGCAGACCTGTGACCCTCACTAAAACACTACTTGGAAAGACTTGTCTCAGCTGTTTGGAAATTAAATATGTGAATTGATTTTTCTAGAGGGTCAGTCACCGTGCTTCGAGCTTGAAACTGAGTGGCCAGAGCTGAGCAGCCACAGACTGTCACAATCAGTGGACGTGGCCATCACTGAAAACCAACTGTTCTGGGCACATCCCCATCCAGCTGCCCTGTCAGTAACTTCCCAAGGACAGTGCCTCAGCAGCTGAGACTAAAAAGATGATGAGGAGGATTGTGGCCTAAGTGGGCAGAGGTAGGATCTTGGGTAGAGGAACCCTCATCTGTACATAGCAGGCCACAAAGAACTGTTGAGTTGGGGGACAGGGCACCAGAAGAGTTCCGGGAGCCAGAGAGAGGAGCAGAAGGAGGTGGGCAGAAGAAAGTAGAAAGCCCGGGTTTCCAGGTCCCACGTGGCAGGGGAATGATGCTGGAGGACATGGAGTCTTTTCCTGTGAGCAATGGGAGGCCTGTGGGAAGTTTTAGGACTTTGCATGGCTGTGTTTGCGTCTACCTGGAGTGTGACGAATGAGTTGAGAGAGGAGAGAACAGGACTAAGCTAAAGAGTTTTCTCTTTCTATTGAGTTTTCAACCGCTTCAAAAATGTCTGAACAGGGATGGCGTGATGGCTCCGTGGTTAAGACTACCAGCTGCTTTCCAGAAGATCTGGGTTCCATCCCTAGGACCTGGATGGCAGCTCACAACTGTCTGTAACTTAATGACTTTTACAGGGATGGTTAGGACTTTGTGGGACAGCTTTGTCAACATTGTTGGTAAGAACATTGTTGTCTGGGGAGCCAGCACAATCAGTGACAGAGGTATTAACCCACAACAGAGTTGTCACAGCTGGTGGGCACTCAGTGAATGTCCCCATAGCTATTCCCTGGCTCTTTTGGGTGGGGCCACTGTAATGGTCTGTCCTGTCCCTGATCACTCCCTCCCCCCACATCCCCTCTGCTTCCATCTCTCTCCCAAAGAGGCAGCTTTGCCTTGCTCCCTTCTCTACTCCTCCCCTCCCTCTCTCCTTCTCCCCTTTTTCCTTACCTCTCCATAACCCACTAAATAAATACCCACTTCCTCTGCATGGTGTGCTTACCTGTCTTGGTCTCTCACCCACCATGCCACACTGTGTCTAGAACCTGCAGGCCACTCGGGAGTTCCCTACCTGGGACCCAGCTGCCTTCGTGGCCCACCATGGTCTCATGGCCCGCTGCCTGCTGCTCGCTGTCTGCCACTGCTAGGGGACCTGCAACATTTCTGCCACTGCACCCCTCGGGGGAACAGCACCCTTTTATTTTTACCGTAACAGCCACCTCACCCTGTCCTGTCTTTTTTCAAATGCCAATCTATCCAGTTGCCTGACACCCTGATAATTGTAAATGGATGGAAATCTGGAATTGCTTTGCCATTTAGAGCAGAGAGACCTAACTTCAAACTATGTCTCTTCCACTTCAACATATAAGGCAGATTGCCTTGGTTTTTTAGATTCTCTATTTCTCATTTGTATGAGATTACAGAGGCCACGCTGCAACACAGCACTGATGGGAAGCTATATCTCGGAAACTCTCTGTCCTGGCCCACCCTGCAGTTGCGTTTGGGTGAACCATATTGCTGCTCAGACAGTTGACTCCCTCAGAACCTCTGCTGTGGGCATGCTCAGAGAGCTCCATGAACATACTTGCTCCTTCTTGTCTACTTTCTGTGGGCTTCTTTTTGGGAACCCACAGAAGTGGTTCCATTCCACTTTGATGAAAGGTCAGGAAGTTCAAGCCTATTCCTGCTCCTTCAAGGATATGACAGGAAGTTTGACCCAGGGAATGAATGCCTATAGAATGCTTGGTCTAAGGTGTGATCATTGCATGTCCTGCTTAAACAACAAAACACTTAACTCAGGATACAGTTACTCGATGTTTCAGGTATTGAAGAGGTAAGTGTTCTGTTTGTCCTCTGTGTCATGCTAAAGCAGTCTTTTGCCTTCCTCCCCCCTTTTGGATTGGGTTATATAATCATAAGGAAGATAAACGTGGGCGAGTTCAGTATTCACTGGATTGCCCTCCAGGTTCTATTCTGTGTCTCTTCCTTTTCTTTCACATCTCTGTTTCTTCTGCCTAATATTTTGAATCCTCACACTCCTACCATGGAGCATGTGAGCTTCATCGAGGCTGGACCCCGACACTTCTTATTTGTTTTCTCTCCGTTACCATTATCCTAGCCGAGCAACCTTAGCAGGTTCAGCCCCAGCACAGGCTGAGCGCTGAGCGGGACCCTGCTCCACATTCAACCCTCCTTGTGGTCTCATCCCTGGGGTCACACCGCTCCCCACAGCTGCTTCCTCTGTTCTTGCTTTCTTTGAATGTGTTCTCCTAAGATTCGTTTGCTAAAATCTGAACACTCATTGGGTGGTGGTGGTAAACGCCTTTAATCCCATCACTCAGGAGGCAGGGTGAGGATACAGCAAATACCTATCTCCATGCCAGGTGAGTCCTGTCTACACATTGAACCTGAACACTTTTTAAAGATGCCACACATGGAACCCAGGCCCTTGCACCTGCCAGGCCAGCTCTTTACCACCGCACTCATTGGAACTTTGGTTCCAGCCCATGTTAAATTCTCAGTCGTGTTTATAGTTATGATTCTTTATGAGTTCCTAGCGTCATTTATCTACCCACCCACTTACTAAGCATGTGTGATTTACTGCCATGTGTCAGGCTCCAAGCAAGGCATTTGACACAGTACTGAACAAGACCCACCCTGGCCCTCATGAAGTTCAGTGTGGATGGAGGGGGTGGGCACTGGGGCCACTCTGAGAACAGCTCCTGGCACCTCTTCCACTTTCCTTGCTGACCTCACCAGCATTCTCTGGCAGGCACATTTCCAAGCACTGCAGACAGATCTCTAGAAGCAATCGTTATGAAGAGGTTAACTTAGTATCTCTTTGTGTTACTGTTTATTTGAATTTCCCATCCTCTTTAGCTGTAAATTACTCAGGATTGATTTCCTCAAATGACTCATTCTGACATCACTTTGAACGCTTTTTAGCACTGTGGCTGGGACATGAAGAGCTAGCTATCCCTAAAAAGATGGAGAAAGAAGTAATCCATCTATGTAGCTATATTCCCCCCGACTTCAGACGCTGAAGCTGCTACTTATGCTAAGCACAAGGACACAAGGCTAGGGAAGCCAGCAGGTCCCTGACCTAGTGAATGGATGTCTGGTTCATTGACTGGAACTCCTGTGACCTCTGAGGACCTAGTCTGCATAGGACTAGAGGTAGCACCGGCACCTTAGTGTGACACAGGCCCTTCTGGGTGTCCTTTACCTCCTTCCTGCTGAGCCAGAGTAGGAGTTGGCAGCTCGCTGTGGTTCACCTCGTCCTGTACACTCCCAGCTGGTGGCCGGTGGCTGTATTTAAATAGCAAGCATCTACATTTTTAATGTTGACTGGAATTGGAAGAACAGCGATAACCTTTCCAAACCGATATTGTTTTTTCCGTGATCGGGCTGCACTGGCCTCCTGCAAAGCTTAAATGGAAAGTTTAAAGCCTTTTCAATATCACAGAGAGTGCAGAATCCTTCTAGGGTGCCGGCACTGCTGGTCTTCTGGAAGCTTCCCTCCCAGTTCATAGCTGTTCCCTCCCTTTCTTAGTCCTCAGCCTGGAGGGGAGACAGTGTGAGGACCAGGACCGTGAGGAAGCTCAGAGGTTCTGAACTGGAGCCCTGGTCTCAGAACTGCTCCAGATGCCTCTCCGCACCTCACTACCCGGGAGCTTGGACAAGCTGTTTGTCTCCCCAGTCCTCTTCGTCCTCGCTTGTGATCCAGGACAAAGAAAGCCTACTTCACAAGTTTTGCTGATGCTCTGAGAACAGTGGTTTTTGTCCTTGTCCCCACAATTAGACACTGAAGGTGAGAATGCTGGATTCCTACTGTTTGGTTAAAAGTAAGACTTATTTTCAGATCTACTTCATTCTGAATATCATAAACAAAAATGTGCTGTGACAGCCTGTCTGCAGACTTCATTGCATCTTTATTTCAATTTTCTGCTTTTTTTTTTTGAATTTTGGTTTTGGGTTCCATCTACCCTGGGGCTAGGAATAGAACCCAGCGTCTTCCACATTTTAGGCAAGCACTTTACCACTGATCCCCATCCCCCGACCTTTCTCTATATTTATTGTAGTGAAATTCATACAATTGTCCCATGGTGTAGCCAACAGACAAATGTGGCGACTAAAATAGAAATTTATTAAAATGGTATAAAGTTGAAAATTAGCACCTTAGCTGCAGCCACCATGTTCAGTGGCTCTGTGGCCACACAGAACTCATGTCTACTGCTGATGAAGGGCGTTCAGGTTATCACAGAAAGCCCCATTGGAGGGTTCTAAGTAAAAGGGCATGAGAATGCAGGAGAGAGAGGAGGGTGGCTCGTGGGTTTCCTGTGCCTGCTGTAACAAATGGGAGTAATCTTAGTTAAAAATATGGCAGATTTCTCTCATCCACGTTAGCATGTCTGTGGCTGACATCCTTGTTCAGGTGATGGTTAGAAAGTTGCTGAGACTTCACGGTGCAGTTTCTGACATTTCTAGGGACACAGTCTCACACGAAGCTTCCTGCTCCCCTGGCTCTTGCAGCCTTTCTGCATCTTGCTCCCTCTTCAGGAACAATTGCTGAGCCTGAGGTGCAGGACTTGTGTTGTACATGTATCAAGGGGGACTGGGAACCCCTGAGAGTTTCCTGCTGAAAGACCACATTTCCCAGTTTCCCCTTTGGACTACAGAAGTCATTTCCGCCCTTATGGGGGCCCCACCCCATCCTCTTCTGTGGGCATTTTGGCCCACAGGTGGATGACAGAAGTGTCCTTTGCTGTGAGTACATACACATGGTCCTGACTGAGGCCGAGCCTCTCTTTCTTTCCACCTTCTGAGTCTCAACAGCTTCTCAAATAATCTAGCAGCCACAGCCCCGCATTCTGATTGGTTGTGCTTTTCTGCAATGGTCTCTGTTGTAAGAGAAGTGTCCTTGATGAGGGGTGAGACTGAAAAGGACAAATCTTTAGAGTGAAGTTAGGGATGATGCTGGTTTAGTATAGTGTAGGTTCTCCTCCAAGGTCCATGACTTCTCTAGCCCTGCATAAGAGGGATAAGCACACCAACTGGTTATCAATACAGAATGGTCAGCCCTGAAAACAAGTGACATTATACAGACCGAACAGGCTGTATTTGTGTATTTAGGAACACACACACACACACACACACACACACACACTGCACACACATATGTAACAGCAATTAAAGAGAAAGAAGCTGTGAATTTGAGGAAGAGTAAGGGGTAGGGTACATGGGGGGTTTGGAGGGAGAACAGGAAAGGGGAAATGATGTAATTATGTTATAATCTCAAAAAAACCTTTTAAAATGACAGATTTAGTTCCTTGTAGTTCTGGATGTCTGGAGGCCTAAAGTGTGTTCTATATGACTAAAACCAAGGTGTTGGTGTTGGTGGCCTGGCTCCTTGTATAGATCAGAACTCCACACAGGGAGTCCAGAGTCAGGCTCAACTCAAGGGTCCGGCTCAATCACATTTGCAGTCTCTTCTGTCTTGTTAAGGTGACAGCCACAGATCCCTGGACCGCCTTGAACGTAGGTATTGTGGGTCTGATCTCCAGATAAGCAGAGGACACAAGGGAGGGTGCCAAAAGAAACATACTGTTCTTCCAGAACATTCCTCATTCATGCCTGTCCTTGCACATGTTCACCCAGGTGTGAAAATTTGATGTGAGCATTTGCACATTCTGAGGGAGGAGGAAAATTTTCTACTCTGAAAGAGGCAGTATGAAGAAAAATTTAAATTTAATTTGGCATGATGTACCTTCCCTCTTAAAACTCAGTGTGAGTGAGCATTTCACCCCATTCAGGACAGACAGAGGGTTCTTTGCAACCCCCTGGAGCATTGTTCCATCTTCAGCACCTTCCCTTGGCATACAAAAGTAGCTCTTGCAAGCATTTCCAGGCCCTTCCCAGCTCTGCCTGACCTGACTCCTTTTGGACAAGGATGCACACACAGGGCAGCTGTACCACAGAGGCAGAGCGCTGCCTTCTCTGTCCAACTTTGCACTCTCCACTCCTTGCTTCCCTGCTTCCGCTGCACATACTGTGTGTGGTCGCCCTTCGTGGAGCGCCCGAGAGGTACCTTCTCTGCCTGTGGACGTTGGTCTAAACAGTTAATCGCATCCTGCTTCCTGAACTTTCTCCAGTTCCGCCAGACTGATGATGGTCTTGATGGTCTCTCCTTTCTCCAGAATCTTATTCATTACCCAGAGCAAAACTCCAAACAGACATTTCCATGTATTAGTCTGTCTCCTCTAATGAAATACCTGAGGAAGGCTAATAAAATAAAGAAAAGAAATGTATGCATCTCAGGGTTCTGGAGGTCCAGGGCATGGCTTCTGGCACCAGCTTGTCTCGGTAAGGACTTTGTGCAGATGACATCACCATGATGGAAACAGGTACAGGAATGAAGGTCACACAACAGGACAAGAAGTCAATGAAGCTGAGGAGTAACCACACTCGTGCTTTTATTACAGTTATCATGAAGACTAACTGGGGGCTCCCATGAGCTCCCACGGGCGCCAGCTACCTTCTCCCTTCTAAGGACCAAATGCAGTGACCTAAGAACTTACCACACCCCTACTTCTGCTTCTTAGGGGTCCAACACATGAACCTCTGGAGAAGTCACATGCAGACCAGAACAACATGCACAGATGTACGTGCAGACAAAGCACCCGTACACGTAAAACGACATAAACTTTAAAAAGAGATACAATCATAAAAGCTAAAACCAAAAGAGACGTTTTTAAAAGATCGGTGACGCAGAACTGTTTAGCGGCACAATCATGCAATACTGTCTTGTAGTGGGCAAAATGTCTCCCATAAAATTTGAAGGCCTCGTAAATGCAAACTCTATTTCACGTTGTCTACAGTGTAATGTAACTTGAAAAGGCTGTGATTTCTACAGAAACTGTCTCAGATGCTGCCAAATATGATTGTAATTTGTGTTGCCTAAGTTATGACTGCTCAGTTTCATTTAGAAAATGAAGATGCCGGGGCTGGAGAGGTGGCTCAGCGTTAAAGGCAAGGCTCACAATCAGAAGTTTAAGAAATTGGAGCTGTCCAAAGTGCCTTCTAATCCGTTCGTCCGTCCGTCCGTCCATCCATCCATCCATCCATCCATGTATTTATTGAGAGCCTACTATCTGCCCGGCGTTGCTCCAACACAGGCAGCTTTGGCCTTCATTAAGCTTCCTTCTTGTTTTGAGTCTGATGACAAATTGATTCCCACCACTGTCAATAGTCACTTCCAATAAAATCACCACGAGCCCTGAAGTAGTGAAAGCTGCAGGCTACTCCAAAGGGAAACCCAGGCTTGTTTCCCGTCACAGTGCTTTTATCACCCGACAAACACCCACACCGTTCTGTGCGTTTCAGATTAGAGACACCTCAATCAATCCACAGTGCTTTCATCAACAGTGAACTCAGAGCGCTCGGGTCTGGACTAAGCTTGCCAGACACATGCGTGTTTTCTGGAAGCTTCTAGCATCTCAGAACGGTGCTGCAGCACAGCCCTTGGGCTGTTTCCATCGTGAGATCAATGACAGAAAGCACAAAAAAAGCAAAAACCACGGCTCTGACCATGTCCCCAAAGGGCGCACCTTCATAGAAGGTGCCAAATCAAGAAGCAAAACCCCTGCCTGACCTCTGCTGGGAGGTCAAGTGACTCACCTTTTGCCAGCCACTCTCTGAGTGTACACATCAACCTCAATCAAAGGCTGCAATTCTTCATTTGCAGACTGCATATACACTTTGGAAAGCAGGTAAATTCAGATACATAGAGCCCATGAATAACATGGGCCAAGTAAGGCTTTCCAGTGTGGTAGGCTGTGGTCAGTGGGTTCAGAAAAGCATAATAAAGTGCCAGGTGGGGAGTTTGGTTAGGAATTGGCTATTGGTGGAGAAGAGAGAGGGGCAGAGGCTTTTGTTGGAAGTGGCTGTGCACCTGGTGTCGTGTTTGCGGAGACAGGGAAGAGTTGTCATTTCTAAGTACCAGGTTTGCATCATAGACACTGAAGTTTCAAAAGTGAACACACTGGCCTGATCTACCCAGGGCGGCCCTTCAAAGGTCCTACGGTCTTTCATTAAACTGGCTGGTCCTAGGGCAGAAAAAGAACTGTTCTGACCTGGGAATGGTCTTCAGAGACCCCAAAGGTAGGTAAGACCTTCTGGCAATTGTGGAATATTTCCTTTCTACAGAATTTCCATCTCCTGAATTGTTCTAAAAATACTACCTAGTATTGGGACACCTGCATTTGTTAACTTAGCCTACTCATGAGATAGTCAAAGATGATTGTCAGTCATGCTGTACCAATACAGAAAAGGAGGTTATCCTAGAGTTCCCTTACTCCTCTCTGACCACGGATCCTGTGGCCCACAAACATGCGTGATAAAGACCCTCAGATGGAGCTTTGGGGTAGTGGAATCTAAGGTAAGGCTCTACTTGGGGGCGGGGGAGAAATGTGGGTTCAGGGAGAGAATCCAGTTCTCTTATAACAGTGCTTGGAGGAAAAGAAGCAAATCCAGGGCAAAGGAAGCTAGGGTTGGGGCAGGGATGCGCAATCGGAGCCCTCTCTGTGAAGGGGCTAAGTCTAAGGACTCTGTCCAAGCCCAAGTCCTAAGCTGTACCAACATCTTCTAAAAGATGTCCTTGTTGGCTGCACAGTGGTAAGACCTAAGAAGCTGTCGGTCAAGGAAAAAGCCTGCTTCCTCGGTCTCCCTCCTAGGTCCCATGGGACCTAGGCTTCATTCTATAACATGACTGTGACTTGGAGTTTGCAGTACTGATCAGAAGCAAAGAGGGTGGCCCACAAGGGATTGGGGCAATGCACCCGATCTACTGGGCACAAACTGGTAGGAGACAAGGTACCGGACCTGACAGTTGAAAAAACTGCTCTCTAAGAAAGAAAGTAGGTGCCCAATGTCTGGATGTCAGGGCTCTTGCCCTGCATCCAGCAAGCAGCCCCTTTTGTGAGCATTTTGAAAGCAGAGCAGTTTCTTCCCTATCCCAAAGGCCAACAGCCCGGAGCCTGGCATGCAGGGAACTGTCATAACTATTTGGAGAAAGGAGGAAAGTACAAGGGATGGGTAAAGATTGTCAGAAATACCAAGTGACAGCATTTTAGAGTGACCAACATCTTGAAGAATCATGCGAGGCAAACTCCTCATTTGTAGACAGAACGTTATAAAACTTTTAGTTCATTAGTCCTTCAGTGTATCTAATGGAGATGAATTCTGTGCGTGATGCTGAAACGAAGAAATGAATGAACGACACCCCTCACTCTCCGCAGGCTCAACTGTAGGACGTGATGTAGATACTACAGGAACACAATGTGCTGACCACAGAGAAAAGGGGGTAATTCCACTCCTGCCTGGGGCTGGGCAAGCCTGGAGTCGGGAGGCCTCGTGAAGGGAAGGACACTGGTGATGGCACTGGGGATCCGTGTGCGCTCAGAGGTGAGGAAGGGGGAAGTCATTGAGAAGCAGAAGTAAGGCTTCCCAGAGAGCTACAGGTGACCAGTGAGACTTCAGAGACAGGAGGCAGTGATAGCAGAGTGATGGGGGTGGATCTGGAGGGGCTGGAAGGCCACTGAGGACCTGAAAGCTTCTGAGAAAGAAAATGAAGCAACCAGGACCATCCTCCAGAAAGATGAAGTCATCAGAGAGGAGTGAGAAGCCGTGGGGAAGGAAGCAGGATGCATGGCCCGGGCAGGAAGTGCGAGCCTGACCAGGGTCAGGGAGAGTGGGATGGAGAACAGGTGAGGATCTTAGAAACACTCATATGCTGGTACAGCCAGGCCTGAGAGGCGCATCATTCTGCATCCCTATCTACACTTCCTCCTGCACAGGACGGTGGGTGAGGAATGGAAGGATGTGTTTGAAGTTTATCCAAAGTTTCAAGTTTGAACATTGACGTCACTCACTGAGAATGTCAACAAGGGAAGTTAAGGGCTTTTTTTTTTCTTTTAATGGATTGAGTTCTGAGCATTCTCACAGGACAATGGGAAGAGGCCCAGGGACTTGGAGCCCAGAAGAGTGGGTTAGGAATCTTCAGGGTGTAGGAGACCGAGGAAGCCATGAAGGTGGACGACCAACCTTCAGCTAATTGGGGATGGGAGGATGACTCATTCCAAGTAACCAGAAACCAGCAAGTAGGAAAGAAGATGTTAAAAAACGCCAGAAATGTGTCTGAGATAGTCAAGGGCACAAAGGGAAGAGGAGTGACAGCTGGAAATGCTAAGTCACATAGCAACCACTAAAGCGTTCCTCTGGGAGAAAGGGGCTTAAAGAGAAGAGGGGGACACAGGTAAGAAAAAAGAAAGGAGGGGGCAGTGCTGGGAGAGGGCAGTGTGTGCTATGATGTCACAGCCAGGACACTCAGCCAGGACACTCAGCCAGGAGACAGCCTCTCCAAAGTGCTTAGAGCCAGAGAAAGAGCCCCACTGATTTGAAACCAGTTTTGACTGCTTCTGGAAGGAGAGACCAAAATGGAAGACTGGTGGGTGATACCTCTCACTTTTGCCCTTTTGAATATGTCTACCCTCTACAACAATAGCTCCCCACCCCAATGGTTTAAATCCATTATTTGGTTTGGGCAGACCAGTGGGTATGTCAAGTCCAGCAGGGAGTCAAAGGGACCTCAAGCCTAAATGGATTCTTGGCCTGTATTTATGGTATAAAAGCAGGCCCAGTCTCCAGTTGAAGGATCGGGGCTTAGTCTGTGCTTCTGGGGATCCTGTCTTCAGAGAAACTGAAGAAGAGAAACATTCAGAGAGCAGGAAGAGGAGTTAGGTGGCCTGGGCACAGGGGCAAGGCAGCTTCCAGCTGTCCCCTGTCGGACTGGGGAGCTGCATGCAGCGGGAAGCGTTTCCTTGCTCAAGTGGCTCCGGGAAGGCCATCTACAGTGACAACTTCAAAACCTCCGCTGACAAAACCAACACGGCTTACCTGGAGTCATCAGGAGAATTAATAAGATCGCTATCACCAGCATCATCACCTGACTAGAGTTGGGCAGCAGAGTCAGTTTAATTATGATAAACCCCATGATCTAAGTCCTACTATTGCCTGCATCTTAGAATGCAAGAAATAAAATACTGGAAAGGCCCAGGAGAAGTCCTTTACTTTGTCCAACATCAACGTGGTAAGAAAGCAACTAGCCAACACTGAAACTACTTCCTAACCCCAACTTTAATCTCCAGGTTGAAGTTCTAAGCCCAGGCCACTCACCTATGACCAGACAGGCTAGGCTAGGGGCTGATTGCTGCTGCAACATTGCAATGGCAAAGTTCATTCCTCACCCAGTATAAGTCTAGCTCAGGCAGCAAGTCTGGCCTTTGTAGTGACAGGGTGAAGGGCTATCAAGGGGCGGTGGGGTGGGAGGGAAGGTGGAGAAGGAATTGCACTGGCTGGCACGGTGCACATCAGTCTTTTCATTGGCCAAACTACGGCATCAGGAAGTGAAACTTGACCTTTTATCTGAAGGCTACAAATAAAACATTCCTTCCACCCCTAATGACTGCCCAGAGATGCTCCCTAAGTGCTGGCTGAGTACAATAACCAGTGACCAGACGGAGTGAGCTGGGTCTCACCCAGCTCCATTCACCGGCTTTTTGAGGGTTGCTAGCATAAGCACTATTCATCTGCCTGAAGTCCTGAGAGCCTCCTCGTTGCTAATTCTGCATGTCCGGCTTTTCTTTGCGAGGTCTGTCTGTGGTCAAGAAAGCACAGAGGGTTCTGGTTACAGGATCCAAGGCATTCCTGCCAAGTGTGCCTCCCAACCACTGTCTTCCACCCCTCTTCATTTTTATCCTTCTTGTGAGTTTTCTCGCTCACTTGGCCCATAAGTTTGTGCGAAGGACACACAGAAATATGGCAAACCTGTATGATGGGAAATTCTCTAAACCATTTGAAAGTGTACATTTTGGGGGTACCAATTATACCCCCAGGGAATTCATGGTCACTAATGCCTATTTCCCAAACATTTCACAACCTGAATCAAACTGTGCCTTTTGTGGTTAGGTTCTCAAAGACGTACAAATTTTTATCCTCACTTCAAAGGGTTAAATACTTCTTAGCCAACAACTACACAGAAGTGAGTGACTGGGTAGGGGGTGGCCTGGAGAGATGGCTCAGTAGTTCAGAACATCTACTGCTTTGGCAGAGGACCCAAGCAGGCAAGTTGGGCAGCTCACAACACCTGTGACTTCAGCTCCAGGGGACCCACTGCCTCTGGCCTCCATGCCCACCTACATTTGCGTGCATATACCCACCCCCCATACATGAAAATACCCACCCCCCATACATATAACCAAAAGTAAAATCAATCTTAAAAAAGAGGAAGGTGTGACAGGCAGATTTTGTGACTTTCGAACCCATGGCTTTTTTGCTATCTGGGATCTTTGAATAAGAGCTTTATTTAGGATGCCACACACCAGCTGAATAAATAGAGAAGAGAAGCCATGTGATTATCTTGATGGATGCAGAAATGGCATTAGATAAAATTCAACATTCTTTCATCACTAAAATGTGAACAAATTACATATAAGAAGAAGCACTTTACCAGTGTAGTGACCCATGCTTGTCATCCTAATGCTAAGGATGCTGACAGAGGAGGATGGTGAGATTGAGACCAGCTTGGTCTACCTGAGCTACTTAATGACATTTTATCTCAAAAATAAAGAAACAAAAAAAGAAAGGATAAATCGAATATAATGGGAGCCATATGTGACCAACCAGTAGCTAAGATACTGAGCCAGAAAGGGCTGAAGTCCTTCTAAAGCCTAGAAAGAATAAAGATTCCAGCACTCTTATTAAACAGTGTTCCTGAAGTCCCAGCCAGGGCAAGCAGGCAGAAGGAAACAAGTGTTGACAGAGGTTTCTGTTCCACCCAGTCCCGCAGTCATTCAGTCCCAAAGAAACGCATAGAGGTCTACATTAATCATAAACTGGTTGTCTATTAGCCCAGGCTTCTTATTAACTCGTTCTTACATCTTAAATTATCACATTAGTCTTGTCTATGTTTGCCACATGGCTTGGTTCCTTTTATCAGCAAGGCATTTTCATCTTGCTTCCTTTGCACCTGGGTGACTACTGCAGACTGACCTTTCCTCTTCCCAGAATTCTCCTGTTCTCGCTGCCCCGCCTCTACTTCCTGCCTGGCTAGTGGCCAATCAGCATTTTATTAAAATGGAAGTAACAAATCTTTACAGGGTACCAGACCATTGTCCCACAGCAAACAAGGACATCAGAACTGGTAAAGGGAAAGTTGCCACTCTGCAGGTCACATGATGTAGAGGTCCATGCAAACCCCAGGGCCAGCAGAATAATGATCCATTTGAGGCAAGAAGGAAATCCTATTCAACACAACAGTTAGCCAGTTCAGACTTTGAGAATCTGAGATCAGGAAGTTTATTTTAGACATATTTAAGTATACTCCAACTTTAGAAATAAAAGTTTCTTCATGACAATTATCACAATAACATAGTGATATTTCATCATATTTTAATAAATAAAGCTTGCCTGAAGATCAGAGAGTAAAACAGCCTTACTGGTCAGCCTTACAGACCAGGCAGTGATAACACACATTTTTAATCCCAGTAACCACACTAGTTTGTCATAGAAACTGGACAGTAGTGATGCACACCTTTAATCCCAGCCCTAGAGAGGAATATAAGATGGGAGGAGACGGCTCTCAGATACAGTCTCATTCTGAGGATTCCTGGAGGCAGGGTTGCCATCTTGGACTGAGGAAGAGGAAAGAGTAAGAGTCAGTGATTGGTTGTTTTGTTTTTCTGACCTTCAGGTTGGACCCCAATATCTGTCTCTGGGTTTTTATTAATCACTCTACACAATAAAGTTTAATGTATGATGACATTGAAACTCTTTTGCAGCATACATGTGACCTCCTCTGTAAGTATATTTAAGGGCTGAGGAGGGGCTCTGGTATGTTCTAGGTTATCATAGAGGTGGTCAAGCTACAAAGTTCATGTAATATCTCCCCTAGGGATGAGTTCTAGGGACTAGGAAACGATGCTCAAGGTACAGGTCTAGAGGAGATGCTGGGATAAGCAAGAGTCTGGGAGAATCCAGGTGTGGCCCAGCCCTACAGATAGGACAGCTCATCAAGCTATGAACAACATCCACTCCCAGCTTTCCGGAAGTAAAACAGGTATTCATCTCCTCCATTGAGGATATAACCTCGCATGTTTAACATTGCTGGATTCTCTAGTGCAGTGGTTATCAGCCCATGGGGTCATATATCAGATATGTCCCAAAGGGGTCATATATCAGATATCCTCCATATCAGATGTTTACATTATAATTCATAGCAGTACCAAAATTACAGTTATAAAGTAGCAACAAAAAGCTTATTTTATGGTCAGAGTTCACCACAACATGAGGGACTGTATAAAAGGGTCTGAGTGTTAAGAAGGTTGAGAACCACAGCCTTAGTGGTCGTCTATGAGAACAAGGACCTCATGTTCTCCACACCATGATCTCATATAAAGAAGAACCCCAGAGACTCCATTAAAGCACTATTGTTAGAACAAAGTCAACAAGACTACGAAGTATACAAAATCGACTTAGAAAAATCAGCATGGCTGTCAAATGCTGATAGCGTATCAGCTGAAACAAAAGCCGAAAGAGCAAAGCCATCTATGACAACTACAAAATACCTAGGAACGATGAAAGAGATAACGATTCTGCAGTGAAAATTGAATTAAAAATAGCAAACACTTCACACAGGTTAGAGTAACCAACACTGCTAGAATGTCATTACAACCGGAGCAGTCTACAGACTTCAGTGTGTTCCCTATCAAAATACTAATGATGTCATTTCGCGCGCACACACGGACACGCACACACATACCCTAAAATATGTATGAAACCTCAAAGACAGAAACAAAGACAAATCTGGAGTTATTGAGAGGACGGAACCTCAACTGAGAAATTTCCATTAGCTCTGGCTGTGGGCAAGCCTGTAGGACAGTGGTTCTCAACCTTCCTAAGGCTGAGACCCTTTGATACAGTTCCTCATGTTGTGGTGATCCTCAGTCATAAAATCATTTCCATTGCTACTTCATAGCTGTAATTTTGCTACTGTTATAAATCATAATATAAATATCTGTGTTTTCTGATGGACTTAGGTGACCCCTGTGCAAAGGTTGAGATCCCCACAAATTGAGAACTGCTGCTTAATTAATCTCTTAATTAGAGATTGATGTGGGAGGGTCCAATCCATTGTGGGTGATGCCATCTCTGGGTTCATGGTCCTGATGCTATTGTAAGAAAGCCAGATGAGCAGGTCATGAGGAACAAGCCAATAAACAGTATTCCTCCACAGTCTCTGTTTCAGCTCCCGCCTCCAAGTTTCCACTCTGAGTTCTACCCTTGGGCTCCTCAGCAAACTGTGATTCAGGATGTGCAGGCCAAATTAAACCCTTTTGTCCTCAAGTTACTTTAGCTGTAATAGTAACCCTAAGACATCAGTGCTGGAGGATGGCTCAGCAGTTAAGAACAGAGTTCAGTTTCCAGCACCCATGGCAGGTGGGCTGAAACTCCAGGTCCAGGAGATCTGACACACCATCTTCTGGTCTCTGTGAACACACACACACTACATAAATTCACAATGACATACATAAATTAAATTTTATAATAATGTAAATTAATAAACTCTAATAGCCACCCCTGATTCCCAAATTGCTGGAATTTGAGAATTTTCTGCCCTGTGCCCCTAAATCACACGGGTGGCGAGAAGACTGAGTCACCGCTAGGCTCTCACTGACTGAAACGGGAGTTGAAAATGCAGTTACAGTAATTTCCAGTGTCAAAATTATAGTCTCTTGGATCTCTACCCTCTTATTTGTCCATCTTCACAAAATCTTTTCAGTTACTGAGGTTTATTAAGACTTAAAGCATGAACGATAATCACACTTTAGTTTTAAAGCAATGGTAAGAAAAACATGAAAAGATGACAGACCCCACCCATGAAGCTTTGTTTAGTGTTGATTTAAAACCCAGGATATTTTCAGAAAAGCCTTGAAGACGTTGCACTTCTACAAAAGCATTTGTGCTACTATGTTCATAGCAGCATTATTTGTAATAGCCAGAACCTGGAAACAACCTAGGTGCCCCTCAATGGAAGAATGGATCCAGAAAGTGTGGAATATATACACATTGGAATACTATTCTGCGGAAAAAAACAATGATATCTTGAATTTTGCATGCAAATGGATGGAAATAGAAAACTCTATTCTTAGTGAGATGTCTCAAACCCAAAAAGAAGAGTGTGGTATGTACTCACTCATTAGTGGACCTTAGCCATTAACAAAGGACATTAAGCTTACAGCTCACAAGCCTGCAGAAGCCAAATAGCAAGGTGAACCCAAAGAAAAACATAAAGATTTTCCTGGAAGTTGGAAGCAAACAAAACCTTCAGACAAAAGTTGGAAGCAGGGGTGTGCGATGAGGGTGGGAGTTGGGATGGGGGGAAGGGGTAGGTGAAAGAGAGGGGGTAGAAGGGAGAAAGGAAGAACTGCGGAGAGCCTGGGTTGGGGGTGGGTGGAGATGCAGGAAGGATGGTTATTGGGGAACGGAATAAGATATCTACATTAACGGGAGTCTCTCTAAGATTTGCAAGGGACTTGTCTCTTGAGGGGACCCCAGGCATTCATAGGGAGGTCCCAGCTAGGTACTTGGGCAGCAGAGCAGTGTGTGCCTGAACTGAACTTGTCCCATAGTTACTTTGTTGAATATCCTAAGCGTCACCATAGAAAAGTTGCATGATGAATGGAGATAGAGCCAGAGACCCACAGTCACATCAGAACAAGGGATCGAGCTACCAAGGTCCAGTGGAAGAGCAGAAGGAGGGAGAAAATAAGAAAGGAATTCAGGACCATGAGGAACTGGCCCACCAACAGAGACAGTGTGCTCGATCTATTGGGAGCTCATCAAATTCAGCTGGACCGAGACTGAATGAGCAAATGACCTAACTGGACTCTATGAATGTGACTGCCAGAGGGGACTGACTGAGAGACCAACAATGATGGCACTGGGACCTATCTCTTCTACATGTATAGGCTATTTGGGAACCTATTTTGCACATCTTCTTAGACTGAGATGGAGGGGGGAGGGCCTTGGGCTCCCCATAGGACAGGGTAACCTGCACCATCTTAAGGAAGCAGGGGGAGGGCAGGGGGATAGTGGGGGAGCGGGAGGGCCGGGAACAAGGGGAGTAAATGTAAACTTTGCTTTTAACAAAAATAAATGAATAAATTAAAAAAAAAAAAAAGACGTTGCACTTCCACTGAGCAAGCTCAAGCAGTGCTCTGGAGGTCTGTGCGCTGGGGCCACCAGAGGCCACACGAGACCCCTATTTGTTTGCTCTGGCTCACAAGGTTGATTGACTCCTCAGGAAGCAGCCTGGAGAGCAGTTCCCCGTGATGTCAGTGTCAATGCTCCTGAGACAGGCTGTGCCACAGCCACAGCGAAGGAACTACTGCTTCCTGGAGCCTCTGCCTGCTGTCCTCCTGGAGAAGGCATGTGGCAGCCAGCTTGAAACCTGGCTGTCAGCACTGTCTCCAGCATCAGGTCGGGCTTGTGTCAGGTAACTGAAGTGCCTCTGAGATGATCACATGCCTCAGATCCAGCATCTCTCCTTTGCTCCCTCTTCCTGTGATGGCAGAAACTGGTCCAGGCCCATCAATCTGGCCACGGATGCATCAACAGCCCTGACAGCTAATTTAACAATACCAAGAAAGATCACTTTTACCCTCTTTCCAACAAAGCAAACACAAAGTGATGGCTCTGTGGAAACCACCTACAACAACTCCCATCACCAACCAGAGATTCACTCTAAACATCAGCAATGGGCACCATCACAAGTTTTCCCAAAGACCCAGGACTGGGTACCTGGTTCATGTTTGTATACATGGCATTTAGAAGTACACACTGTACAGATTCTGCCAAATGTAGATGGAAGTCTCTGTCCCCCTGAGTCCCACAGCCATTCAGTCCCCAAGAAACACACAGAGGCTTATAGTCATTATATATATATTATATAATTATATATATAATATATATAATTATATATATTATTTATATATATTATTCATTGTTTGACCTATTAGCTCAGGATTATTATTAACTATCTCTTACAACTTAAATTAACCCATAATTCTTGTCATGTTTTGCTACATAGGTTGGTACCTTTTCTCAGTAAGGCATTCTCATCTTGCTCCCTCTGCATCTGTCTGGTGACTGTGGCCCTGCCTTTCCTCTTCCCAGAATTTTCTTAGTCTGGTCACCCAGCCTATACTTTCTGCCTGGCTACTAGGCAATAAGCATTTTATTAAAATAATATGAGTGATAAATCTTTATTGTGTACAAGAGCATTATTCCACAGCAGCCAAAACAAACAAACAAAAAAAAAACCTATGAACTGAGGTTTCGGGGTGTGGTAAGGGAAGCCAAGCTTGTGTTAAAGATTCTACATGGGGGCTGGAGAGATGGCTCAGTGGTTAAGAGCATTGTCTGCTCTTCCAAAGGTCCTGAGTTCAATTCCCAGCAACCACATAGTGGCTCACAATCATCTGTAATGAGGTCTGGTGCCCTCTTCTGACCAGCAGACATACACACAGACAGAATATTGTATACAAAATAAATAAATATTAAAAATAAAGATTCTATATGGTTGATTGGTGGTCAACAAATACAATGTTGTATTTGTGAGAGTTACAATGTTTCTAGTTAGCTTGTGCTATCTTTAATCTAGGTAACAGTCATTCACTGGCCTTTCTGTGTTTGACCTGACATCCTATGACTACCGAGTAATCCTTTTAGAATGAATTAACTTAATAGACCACTAACTTTCACTGACCAAAAAGCTGAGTGTCATCAGATAGCAAATAAATAAAACCCAGAGCAGAGATTTCCCCAATTTGCTTAGTTAGGGTTTCTATTGCTATGAAGAGACACCATGATCATGGCAATTCTTATAAAGGAAAACATTTAACTGAGACTGCTTTACAGTTCAGAGGTTTGGTTTATCACCATGGTGGGCAGCATGGTGGTGTGCAGGCAGACTTGGTGCTGAGGAACTGAGAGTTCTACATCTGGATTTGCAGGCAGCAGAAAGAGACAGTGAGCCATTAGGGCCTTGTTTGAGCTTCTGAGACCTTAATGCCCACCCCCTAGTTACACACTTTCTCCAACAAAGTCGCACCCACTCCAACAAGGTCACACCTAGTATTGCCACTCCTCATGGACCTATGGGAGCCATTTTTATTTAACCACCATACCTGCCTACCCAATACTTCCAGTGATATGTTTGAAAGGTGTCTCAGATCAGATGTGGTGGAACATCTCTGTAAGCCCAGCACTCCAGTGGATCTTTGTGAGTTCAAGGCTAGCCTGGCCTACATAGTGAGTTCCAGGACAGCCAGGGCTTTCACAGAGAAAGCCTGTGTTAAAAAGTGAAAAAGGAAAGAGAGAAAGAAAGGAGCCATGGGTTATGATGTTCTTTTGTCCTATGACTATAAAAACTTCATGAGACTTTTTTAGAGTGAAACAGATTATTTGAGGCAGCCTGAGACTCTATCCCAGAGCCAAGATCATTCATTCATATTTGCCTCAAGAATAAGCTATCTCGGCTGGGCAGTGGTGGCGCACGCCTTTAATCCCAGCACTCGGGAGGCAGAGGCAGGTGGATCTCTGTGAGTTTGAGGCCAGCCTGGTCTATAAGAGCTCGTTCCAGGACAGGCTCCAAAGCTACAGAGAACCCCTGTCTCAGAAAAAAAAAAAGAAAAAAAAAAAGAAAGAAAAGAATAAGCTATCTCGTGCTCTCCGTAAGCTGTGCTTTGTTTCCACAGAACACACTACAAAGGTTCACCCAAATGGTAAAGGGTCAGTTCTCACTCTGTTACCTCTAGGATGCAGGCTCATACCACAGACACAATTTCACTTTGTATTTGATTATATAAAATATATTGCTTGGCACGCAATCACTGAGGCTGCTGGAAGTGATTCCCACTCCCTTTTGCGAAGAAACTTGAGACCAGCAGCTCTCAGGGCAGTGATGCACATGTGTCCATGGCCGCTGAGGCACTCACCTTACCTTTGCTTATTATAGTGGCCTTGGTCTTGTCCTTCACTGACCAAAACCCCAAATAAACCTGTTTATTTTTCTGACTTATGACTAATGTGTAAACACTGGGGCCCTGTGGCTCTTCTGGTGGTCCATCTGCTGGTCCTGCTCTTCCAGTGGTCTGTCACAGAAAGGGTAGGTGGCTATGACTGGCAGGCATCTTGAAGTTTTTACTTCGGGGGGTCATTAAATCCCCATTTTTCTTTAGCAAACACAGAGCAAAGGAATTGGGATTCAACCTGAAGATCTGAAAAGCAAAACAGTCAGTCACTGACTCTTACCTCAACTTCAGTCTGAAATGGCGAGCTTGCCTCCAGGAATCTCAGAATGAGACTGTCTGAGACTTGTCTCTTTCCCATTTCATAATCCTCTCTAGGGCTGGAATTAAAGGTGTGCACCACTGGGATTAAGGACATGCACCGCCCGGTTACTATGCCAACTAGTGTGGCTACTGGGATTAAAGATTTATATCATTGCTGGCTGGTCTGTAAGGCTGGTGGTCAGTGTGGATGTTTTACTTTCCCAATCCCCAGGCAAGCTTTATTTATTAAAATACAAGTGAAATGCCTCTACAATGGTTCAGCAATTAAGAACACTGGCTATTCTTCCAGAGGACTCAGATTCGATTCCCAGCACCCACATGGCAGCTCACAGCTGTCTGTAACTCCAGTTCCAGGGTACGTGACACCCAATGGCAAAACGCCAATGCACATTAAAAAAGTGACTGCCTTAAATCTTAGACTGTGTTTAGGTGTTTTCAGGAGTGGATCTCTGTAACTAGAGTGTACATGCTTGAGGACATTCTGTTAGGAGGACATGGTGGACACACCTGTAATTCCAGCACTTGGGAGGTGGAAGCAGGGGGGTCAGAAGCACGGTGATGCCCTTAGCTGTGTCGGCAGGTCTGAAGGCAGCCTGGGCTACTGGAGACCCTATTTCAAGCCTCTTCCCTCCCAAAATAAATACTTGATGAACCCAATGAGGATATCAGTCTTGCAGCTATACAATAAGCTTGAAAGAAAAAAAAATGTATTGAATTTGAGATGACTTATATTTTAAAGGAATTTTAATTACCCATGATAGTTGAATAGAATTAATTGTTTAAGAAAATATTGTTTGTTAAACCTCCCAGAGCATCAGCAAAAGGGCAAACGGAAGTGATGTGGTTTTTTCGAGAATTGGTTTTATTTTTATATAAATGAACTAGGTTGGTTCATTGGCTCATTGAGCTTAAAGGCTGGAGCAGGAACTTGTTTGCTGAGCCAGCATCTTTCTGCATAGCTGAGGCTGAATTAGAACACCCAGGCTGGTTCACAACACGGTGGGATTACAGATGTGCATCACCATGCCTGGTGAACTTTCACTTTTATGGAATTGAATATTAATGAAAACTACGCAGTGGTGAGCATCCCTTTTGTGTGCGTAAAATGTTAGGAACATAACTTAGTCATTTTATGAAGCTCAAAATCCATTTTTAATCTCTCTCAGTGTGTGTGTGCATGTGTGCATGTGTGCATGTGTGTGTGTGTGTGTGTGCATGTGTGCATGCACATCTATGTATGTAGTGGTTAGAGGACAACTTGCAGGAGTTAGTTCTCTCTTTGCACCATGTGGGTCCTAAGGATTGAACCCAGGTCCTCAGACTTGGCAGCAAGTGCCTTTTTCTGTTGATCCATCTCATTGACCCTGTGTGATTTTAGCATATGAATTTTCCAAGAATGTAACACCATGAAAATAAAGAGAAGGCAATACTTTGCTGATTTGAAACTTTGCCAGGAATGACCTAACTTTTTGAAAAATCTTATTACCTAAGACTTCTCTCTGTGTTTCAGAAAAATTGTGCTTAATACTGATTGCTTGTTGGGTTCTCGGTTCCTAGCTAGCAAACCTCAGGGCACACCGGGGCAAGAGTCTTCAGTTAGGTTAGCCTTGGCAAGCCTGTGAAGGATTATGTAGGCTCACTGAGGCAGGAAGACTCACCTTCCTGTGGCTTGCAGAAGTCTACCCAGCAGAGAGTTCTGTCCTAAGCAGAAAGGAGTTAGCAAGCTGAACACTGGTGTTCACCCTCGCCCACCCACCGCAGGTGCAGTGGAACCCACCGTCTCATGCTCTTGCTGCCAGGGTGGAGCCCAATCAACCTACACTCAGACTGAGAGCTGAGATAAACCCCTTGGCAGGCTGCTTTTGTCAGCGTATTTCACCTCAGCAATAGGAAAGGTAACCAAGACAAGGCACCGGTTCAGTAACGACGGTGTCGGTCCAGTTTTGTAGGTCCTCATCCTTGGCTTTGATCCCACCCCTTAGCCATCACACTAGCTGGGAACATTCCCAAGATGTTCGAGGTGTTAAACATTCGAGGTGCTAAAGTCCAAAATTCTAGCAGTGTGCCTTCCTTTCACTTTTCCTCTATATGGTACCTCTGCTAGAAAACATAATTATACAAACAAACAAGATTATCGAAGGTAGCAAAGCCAATACACGGAAAATGAAGGCGGAGAGCAAATTAAGGCACGCCGTTGGAGCCAAGATGAGGAAGCCATGGCGGTAACAACAGTTCTTCTTGGCTGTGGTTGCCACCTGTCTCCCCATCCTGTTCCCAAGTCACTGGTGAAGACCGCAGTGTCACCAAAATGAGGTCGGCTGCATGACCAGCCGCCTCATTACAAAAGGCGATGTCCTGTGGGATTTCTTTTTTAAAACATCCATTCTGGGGCTGGCGAGATGGCTCAGCAGGTAAAGGCACAACCTGAGTTCTAGCCCAGGTGGAATGAGCGAAGCGACTCTTGCTGATTGCCCCTTGACCTCCACATGTGCAGCTGCACTCACACGCACACAATAATAATAAAATAAAAATTAAAGTGTCCGTGCTTGCCATCTCTCCTGCTGAACATGTGTCGATTCTTTCATGTCTACTGCATTACTCATGTAATTGCAGACTTTTGCCATTTTTTTATTTGTTTCATGATGCTTTGCTACAGCTCCTCTATATGCGTTTTTATATTAAGAAAATGCTTTTGTTTTGATGTCTTACACTTATATGTTTTAATATGCATCTTTAGTTTAATTGCCGTCTATTTTGAATTAATGCTGACTTCCGGTTTATAAAAAATTGCTCCAAGAAACACTTTCTGCTCCTTCTTTTGAACTTTTATTCTCATATGCATATTTATTTATTTGTTTGTTTGTTTGTTTGTTTTGTTTTTTCAAGACAGGGTGTCTCTGTGTATCAGCCCTGGCTGTCCTAGAACTCACTTTATAAGTTGGCCTCAAACTCAGAGATCTGCCTGCCTCTGCCCCCTGAGGTGCTGGGATTAAAGGCGTGCACCATCAACACCCGGCTTCCATATGCATTTATTAATGCAATGACACAGCTGTAAGAATTGCTTCAAACAAACACAAGGTTGGATTTAAGTAACAATAGGAAATCATTTCCTTCCAGCTCAGAGAGATTTACTGAAGTGTTTGTTTAGTGAAGGGAGTGTATTGAATTATCTCATGTTCTGTTTATATGGGAATGCCTTAACTTCTCCTTCATGATATGTGTGTGTAGGTATGTATGTGTGTGTGTGTGTAGAGTGTGTATGACTATGGAAGGGACAAGTTCTCATCAGGTATCTTCCTCAATAACGTCTCCACCTTGTTGTTTGAGACAAGGTCTCTCTCAAGCTGAAGAACAACAATTTGGTCAGACTAACTGGCCAGCAAGTTCGATAATTCTCCTCAGCACCAGGATTACAAGAGTGGAATATCAAGCCAAACTTTTTACATGGGTGCTGGAAATCTGCACTTGGGTCCTCATGCATTCACAGCAAGTACCAGCCGAGCCATCTTCCCAGCCTCTCACCCTCATTTCTGGTGGAGAGTTTTGCTGGACATAGAATTGTTAAGGATAGTTTTGCTGGAAATTAAATTCTTCACTGACGATTTTTTTCTTTTCTGTTTTTCTTTCTTTCTTTTCTTTTCTTTTCTTTTTTTTTTTTTTTGCTTCATTCACTGCTTTCTGACCTTGGACTCAATGATTCAAGTGCAGTAAGAGTGACGGGATGGAAAAACTGGGTTTGGAATGTCCTGATGGTTGGCTGGGACTGGAGTGTCCTGATGGTTGGCTGGAGAACACTCACCTAGTTTACCCAAGGCCTCAGATTCAATCTCAAAGACCAATGGAATGGAAACACATGTGCTAAACAAGTAATGAGAAATAACTGTATTGTACCAGATAAAATAATCTATAGATAAGGCATTATCATTGGAAACAAATAGTAGCATTTTTACTGATAGAAGGAATACTTGGAAAACATAATAATTATGCATAGATTTATCTACTCACACCCCTAAATTCAAATCTGGTAAGAGCTCTATGCTATAGAAAGTGTGCCTTTGGGAGGCTAGAGAGGTGGCTCAGTGGTTCAGAATGCTTGCTGTTCTTCCAAAGAACCAGGTTCAGTTCCAAGCACCCATATGACAAGTTACAACTGTCTGTAATTCCAGTTTTGGGAGATCTGACACCCTCTTCTGGCCTCTGAGGACACCAAGTACATATGTGGTGCACATACATACATGTAGGCAAGACACTCATACACATAAATAAAATAAATATACTTTTAAAAACTAATAAAAATTAAACCTTTAGGATTTTGGAGTACATTAAGCAAAAATTAAAAGAAAAAAAGACAATTTAAAAATTATAGCTGCAGATTTGAACAGTCTCTTCTCTGTATTTGAGTTCCTCGCCAACCCCCAAATCTGAATGTTTCTTATGTGATAGACTGAAGAGGCAGGCCATTAAGGGGCGCCGAGGCTGGGAGGCTCCTCCTTCATGGACCCCTGCAGCATCCAGCCAGCCAGCTTGCTCTTCTGCCTTCCACCACCTGAGGGTGCAGCTAGAAGGCCCTTGTCAGTTCCTGTTGGGGGCGTGGTCTTGGATTACCTCGCCTCTGGGCTGTGCTGAGTAAATTTCTGCTCTCGGTAGATTAATTACCCAGTGCATAGTAGTTTTATAAACCACAAAGTGAACGAAGATAATGATCAAGGTAATAGCAGCCTACCAAGAAGATGTAGCAATTACAAACCTGATGTATCAAAGCATCTGTCTTTGTCCCTTCATGTTGCTATGACAAGATCCTTTAGACTGGGTAATTTTTGTTTCTTACAGTCCCAGAGTCTGGGAAATTCAGGATGAAGACACCAAACAGGTTTGGTGTGTGGCCAGGGTCATTGCTCAAGGAAGTGCCTTCTGGTGTTCTAAACGGAAGAAAGGCAGAACCAAGCACTGTCCTCACGGGCCAGGAGACACTGAAGGGCAGAGGGCACCAGAGCACCTCTCCCCCTTTCTCACCTTACACTGATGCTAGCACCAGGCTCAACCTGCTGACTGCATGCTTCCCTGGAGGTCTTCTCAACACCATAATCTTGGATTTCAAGTCCCAGCATGTGTGGTTTGGAGAGACACATGTCGTCATGGACGAAATCCTGCAGTACCCCTATAATCTGAACATACTTAAAATTGATCTTCTAGTAATTCTAAAACTTCACCTGTTAAGTTCAGGCTTTCACATATTGAGTGTTCAGACTTTTGAATTATAAGAGGTAGTGAATGAAATTTTTTAATCACTAATGCTGTTAACTGAAAGGTCACTTACAGCATTGTAATGCCACCTACTGTGTCCACTACAATCAGATGCATGCTCTCCCTAAGATGTGCTTGTAGGATCTATGCCAATTCACTTTTCTTTCTGTATGTAACCCACATCAGTCTACCTTAATGAATGAAAATTTGCCCGTTGATTAACTAGTAAGGGCAAAAGTCAAGATACATTTTAAACGCATTGTATTTATTGGACAGTTATAAAACATATTGAGGTTTATGAAATGTATTCAGGCTGATTTCAGGAGTATTCGTTTTAAGCCTAGAAGACTTTATCTCAGAGAAAGAGATAATACTTGGAAATAATGTCTGTGAAAAGCACATGGTGGCCAGGTTAATCTGAGAAAATACACTTATAAAAATACTGACAGTGACAGATTACATAAGCCCAGTGAATAAAATTGTAACTCAAATCCAAGATGATATAAATAAATGCATTGACACATTTTTTTTTTCAAGACAGGATTTCTTTGCAGCTTTGGAGCCTGTTCTGGAACTAGCTCTTGTAGACTAGGCTGTCCTTGAACTCACAGAGATCCACCTGGCTCTACCTCCCGAGTGCTGGGATCATTCTTACGACAGAACACCAATCATCAATGTGGACCACAAGGTGCAGTTAGACAGGAACTATTTGACAAGCACCACATCAATACTTAATTCAAGTAAGAGTTATCAATGAAGCCAGGCATGGTGGTGTATATCTATTATCCTGGGAGGATTTAGTAGGAAGATGGGAGATTTGATACTAGCTTAGGATAAACAATGCATTCTGGCTTGTTGTGGAATATTAGTTGAAGATGTGTTACATTCATTTATTCTGCATTTGTTTAATGATGCAAAGATGTGTTGCATTTTAAAAAATATTCATTTATTTATTATGTACACAGAGTTCTGCCTGAATGCCCGAAGAGGGAACCAGATCTCATTACAGATGGTTATGAGCCACCACGTGGTTGCTGGGAATTGAACTCAGGACTCTGGAAGAGCAGCCAGTGCCCTTAACCACTGAGCCATCTCTCCAGCCCCCGTGTTGCATTTTTTATGTTGCATTTGTTTAGCTCTGTCAAGCTGAGTTAACTAACTTTGCCTGTCTGAAACACCTGATTGGTCTAATAAAGAGCTGAATGGCCAAAAGCAAGGCAAGAGAAGGATAGGCAGGGATTCCAGGCAGAGAGAATAAATAGGCGGAAGGAACAAGAAGGAGGGGGAAAAAAGGAGAAGGAGAGAGAATGCCAGGGACCAACCACCCAGCCAAACAGCAAACAATGGAGTAAGAAGTAAAGAAAGACATGCAGAATAGAGAAAGGTAAATGCCCAGAGGCAAAAGATAGTTGGGATAATTTAAGTTAGGAAAAGCTAGCTAGAAACCAAGCTAAGGATGGGCATTCATAAGAATAAGTCTCTGTATATTTATTTGGAAGCTAGGTAGGGGGCCCCCAAATAGTAAAGAACAAAGAGGAAAAAATAAACAAAAACAAACAACACAAGCCAGCTTGAGTTATAACATGAGATCCTGTCTCAAGAAAACAAAGAAATAAACAACCCATAACAACACAAAAGAATTGTCTATGGGTGCTAAGATGTGTATAAAATTTTGAGAAGGCCAGAAAGATGGTTCAGTGAGGGGAAAGCACTTGCCTCCATGCCTAACGAGCTGAGTTCAACCCCCAAAGCCCTCATTGTTATTTATAAAACTCAATAGTGGAAGGGAGGAGGGGACTCCTGCAGCTTGTTCTCTGCCCTGAATATGAATGCTGCGATGCCCCCTAAATAAATGTAAAAGCCAGGACAGTTCCACAGTCTCGAGGCATCTCCACGCAGCACACTAATCACAGAGAAGAACAGTAATGTTAGAGAGGAGAAATCTGGAGAATGCCAGTGTCCCGGGGATAGAGGTTGGCATCCCAGCAACACAGGAGACCAGTGTACCTGACCTGTGCATAGCATCACTTCTTGCCAAAGACACAAAATTTGTATCAAATCGTGAGGAGACGTCAGATAAATCTGAATTGGAGGACATCTCCCAAAATAATTGGCCTATGGTCCATAAAATATAAACGCAACGTGTGGTTCTATTTTAGGACCTAAAATGGCATTCTTCCACTGCAGGGCAGGGTGTAGTTAAGATAACTGACAAGTGGCAGATGGCATCTGTCTTTCTGTTAGCTGACAGCTTTCACTATTAGCCTCCTGAATTTGACAGTTGTGTGGTGTTCAGTCTTAGGAATCCTACACTGCCAGGCTGGGGAGGGAAAGGGCATCTTGTCTGGAACTTATGCTCTTATATAAGCAAGTGTGGCAGGGTTAGTGTTCGGGGAATGAATGAAGAATTTCCTTAAGTTCCTGATAGAGTTCTTAAAACAATTATATGTGTATGTGAAGTATGTGTGCATGCATTCATGACTGTGTGTGTGCTCATCTGTGTATGTGTGCGTGTGTGCATGCTTGCAGAGGTCAAAGAACAACTTTACTGGAGTTGATTCTCTCCTTCAACCTTGAGGATCACAGGACTCAAACTCGGGTTATCAAGCTTGGTGGCAAATGCCCTTATTCACTGAACCATCTCTCTAGCCCATGACGTTATGATTCTTTTTAAAATTTATCTCTACATTTTTACTATTATTTTATATGTATAAATGTCTGCATGTGTGTCTGTATATTTGTTTACATGTATACCTGTATACCACCTACATGCCTGGTACCTGTGGAGGCCAGAAGAGAGTATCAGATCCCCTGAGATTAGAGTTACAAATAGCTCTAAACTACCACATGGATTCTGGGAATTGAACCCAAGTCCTCTGCAAGAACAGCAGCTAGGGGGCTTGAGAGATGGCTCAGTGGTTAAGAGCACTGCCTGTTCTTCCAAAGGTCCTGAGTTCA
>JAQHUG010000012.1:13320133-13338714 GCA_028555095.1 Dicrostonyx torquatus | reverse complement strand
TTTCTTCCTATTCTGGTTTTAGAATCTTTTATGATGAGTTTGGCAGTGTCCCTTCTATTTTATGCAACAATTCGAGGAGTATTAGTATTCTTTTAAAGTCTAGCAGTTCAGCTCTGACTCTTCTGGTCTGGGATTTATTAGTTGGAAGTCTTATTATTGCTTCATTCTCTCTGCTTGTTATGTATTGGATTGATTTAAATTGCTTACAACCTATTTGTTTAATTTTAATAAAATAACATGTACCTGGAAGCTTCCTATTTCTTCTACGTTCTTCAAACGATCAGAATACAGGTTTTCAAAGTACCCTCCCAACAGTCATCTGAATTTTATCATGCCTTTTGTAATGTCTCCCTTTAATTTTAAAAACTTGGATAGCTTTTCTATTTCTTTTGGTTGGTTTGTCTAAGAGTTTGTCAGCTGTGCTTATGTTTTTGAAGAACCACCTCTTTGCTTCGTTATTTGTATTTTTCTTTTTGCTTCTATTTTATTACTTTCTATCATGATCTTTTTAAATTTCCTTCTATTGATTTTGAGTTTGGCTTATTTGTATATCCATGTTCCATGTATATATGATTTAAACTGTAATGTCCTTTTGGTGGATTGTTCCTTTGATGTGGGATTCTCCTCTGTATGCTGTGAATATGTTTTATTACCACTGATTAATAAAGAAGCTACTTTGGCCTATGGCAGGGCAGAATATAGCAAGGTGAGAAATCTGAATAGAAGGTGGAGTCAGGGAGAGGCCATGTAGCTGCTGAAGGAGAAAACCACCAGAGCCTTCCCGGTGAGCCACAGCCTCACAGTGATATACAAATTAATAAACATGGGTTAATTAAAGATATGAGAGCTAGGTAGGAATACGCCTAAGCTGTTGCCCAAGCAGTGTTGTAATTAATACAGTTTCTGTGTGATCATTTGGGTCTGGGCAGCCAGGAAATGAAGGTGCAGTCTCCACTTACATTCCGTAATCAATAATGCTGTTCTTCTTTATTGCTTCTCACTAATTTTGATTTATAGGGTTTTTTTTTTTTGTGTGTGTGTGTGTGTGTGTCTGTGTGTGTGAGAGAGATATTAGACTTGCTTCCCTTGCTTTTCTGGTGACATTATACACTTTTCCATGCTTTCACTCTAAACCTATGTTTGTCCTTGTCGGTGAGTTGTATTTCTTACAGGCAACAATAGGCAGGTCCATTTTTTTTCTTTATTGATATTTATTGAGCTCTACATTTTTCTCTGCTCCTCTCCGGCAGATCCATTTTTAAATCCAGTCTGATCTGTGCCTTTTAACTGAAAAGTTGAGATCAGTACTGCTCCTTTGTCTAGACTGCATGAAGCCAGGCTAGACAATTCCCAGCACTAAAAAGAAGCAAACAAAACCATTCAGAGTTATTATTGAACGCTGCATGTTATTTTCTGTCAGTTTGTTGTTTTTGTAGTGTTTGGCACATTTTTTATCCTTCCTTATTTACTGTTCTGGTGTGGTTTGTTCTTCCCTGTGGCCTCATGATTGTGTTTGTTTTTCTTTTCGGTGTGTAGGATTCCTTTGAATATCTTCTGTAGTGCTGGCCAGTGTGCACGAGAATTCTTTTCAGTTTTCCTTTCTTCTTCCATTCTGAAAGATTGGATATTGTCATCTTGGTTGGCGGTTACTGTTCAGAGTTTAAAATACACTGCTTCACGGAGTTTCTCTTGAGAAGTTTGCTGTTCTTCTCATGGGTTTGCCGTTGTATGCGACTTCGTGTCTCTGTCAGTTTTTGGTATACTTCCTTTGTCCTATGTATTTAGTGCTGTAATTATAATGTGACATGGTGGAGTTCTTTTCCGACCTTGCTGGATCAGTGCTCTCAATGTCTCATATCTGCAGAGGCATTTCTTTCTCTAGATCTGGACAGTCTCTGCTGTGGGTTTTATTGAATAAGTTTTTTGTGCCTTTATCCTGAAATTCTTCTCTTTCTATGGTCATGGTGTCATGCTCTTTTAATGGTACCCATTGACCTCCCATGTTCTAGTCATATTTCCTATTAATTTATTGTTGCCTTTGTCTGAAAGTTACTCAAACTCTCGCATCCTGTCTTCCAAATTATCCATTCTATTGATGAGTCTTCATTTGACTTGTTGAGCTTTTCACTTCCCAATATTTAAATTAGATTTTCTCAGAGGCTGGAGTGGTGACTCAGTAGGGAAAAGCACTTGCTGCCTTTCCAAAGAACCTGAATTCAGTTTCCAGCACCCTCATCAGTAGCTCATAACTACCTGTAACTCCAGCTCCAGAGGACTCTGGCCTCTGCAAGGACCTTCACTGACATTCACACCCACATGCAGACACACACACACACACACACACACACACACACTCATGGTAGTATGCACACACTAACAATTAAAAATAATAAAAAAATTTTTTTTTTGGTTGGGGACTGTGGACCCAGACCCTGAATTTCTTGTAAACAACCTGTTATGCTTGCAGCTGCTCTGAGCAAAACAACTTGTTTTTCCTGTGTTTGTAGCTGCTCTGAGCATGAGACCCTCAGGAGTTCCTGATGGCAGGGGAGTGGTTTCTGGTGGGTTTGCCTAGGGCATGGCTATCAGTTAAGGATCCATATATAAGTGGCTCTGGTACACAATAAAGGGGGCATTCTTGTTTCAAGGATGACCTGTGTCTCTGTCTGTGTGTCACTGTGTGTTTAAATCTCCAGGCCCTTGCCTGGCTCGTGGATGGTCCTGTAGTGCAGGCGTAGTACCATAGTTCACGTAGTAGTACGGACAGTACATTTTTAAATTTGATTTTCTTAGTATTTCTATTTCTTTATTGATGTTTATCCTTCTTGACTTCCTTATTTCATTCATTGGTGTGTTCTCTTTTCATTTACCCAGGAGTTTATTCATATCCTCTGTCTTTGCTGATCATTCTTACAATCATTCTCTGGGATTTTGTCTAATTCTCCGATTGGAGGTCATTGCTGTGGAACTGGTTGGAGGAATCATGTAGGCTTGACTCTTCATGTTTCTTGTTTGTGCATCATTACATCTTGTGTTTGGTTGTTGGTGGACTTTGTTTTAGGCACCCACATTCTTTCAGTAGAAGTGTTTGCAATGCTGAAGTGGGAAGCAACCACACCTGAAGAAGCCCATTTGAAAACATGGTATCAGTTAATTCAACCGCATTGCCCTGGTGTTAATAAAGGAGCATAGATAGTAC
Organism: Dicrostonyx torquatus; assembly: GCA_028555095.1. Taxonomy (NCBI): domain Eukaryota; kingdom Metazoa; phylum Chordata; class Mammalia; order Rodentia; family Cricetidae; genus Dicrostonyx; species Dicrostonyx torquatus. The sequence goes on along the minus strand of JAQHUG010000012.1, from coordinate 13,335,515 downwards.
TATGTGCACTAAGACGTTAGATGCTGATGAGTGAATGTAAAGGAGTTAACAGAACAAAGCAAATAACTCAGAGGAAACGGAGAAGGGAAAAATAAACAGAAGCAGGAGCAACAAAGACAGAGGGAGGAGACAAGGCAGCTGTGTCTAGAGGTAGATGAAAAGACAGATGAAGAAATGGAACCAAGCAACCTAAAGCAATTCCTGCACTTGTGAGACTTGAGACAGGGAGACCCCAAACTCCAGTCTGTCCTATGTTCTTTGGGAAACCCCATCAGAAAGGAACAACAAGAACAACAAATCAGATAGAAACCGAACAGAGCGGACAAAGCTGGTCCCCTAGACTGGCATCCCGTGTTATGAGGGATACAAGCAAAGGCAAGGGTTTTGTAGGAGGTCAGAGTCCACTCATGGTCTCTCTTCTGGGTGATGGCGCCAGCACAGCTGGGAGGTCTTTCAAACAGTCACGCCATGGGTACCAGCCTTATGCCTCCGGATGACGCACTGCAGAGTTTGGGCACGTGTGCAAGCCTGTGCCTGTGTGGCCCATTCCAGACTATTAGGCTCAGCCCGGATTTTCAGCTCACAGGACACAGATGGTCCGGCTCAGTTTTCCCCAATTATCTACACGTTTTCTGCAGACCAGGTTTCGGAGTCATACCACTGGATACTTTTTCCGGGTCTCAAAACGTGAAGTTCAGGAAAGGCTCTTTGCTTTTCATGGTCGCCAAGCAACTCACTTTAGGTATCTCTTTAAAATGGCTTCTTGGCCTTGGTCAGCTGTCAGAAAGAGAAGACTCGGCCCTTCTGTCTGTGGAGACAGTCGTTCTATGTGGCTTTTGTTCTCTACTCACTTCTGCTCATAGGGTCTCATCTAGCCCAGTCTACCCTGGAACTGGCTATATAGTGACCTTTAATTTTTCTGATCCCCCCTGCTTCCACCTTCCAGATGTTGAGATTATAGGCACACATCCCCATGCTCAGTTAATCAAGAACTTCGGAGTGAACCCAGGGTTTTTAGGGTTAGGCAAGCACTCTCCCAGTTGAGCTGTATCCTCTCTCTCTTTAGCCGTGCATGGACTCCATCTCCCCGGGAGAAGAGCTTTACCCAGATGGGACTCTGGAACAGCCTTTGGACTTTTCGGTGCTGTATAGTTTCTATTTTACTTTGCTATTGAAACTAGTGTTTTTCTGACACGCCCACCTCAGAGGATAGCTGCCGGTCATGTCCTCAGTTTCCTCCCAGCAGATCCTTGCAGTCTGTGTCCTCCACATTGTTTCTCCTTCCACATTTGTAGGTCACTCTTTCCACAGCTGAGGAATATGAGTGCCACCTACTGTTGATAGGCTCAAAATCTATCTCAGGGTCCTGCAGCAGACCTCGTAGGCTGTTTCAGAGCTTTCTTTGCTAAAGACACCCTTCCAATGGATTAAACCTCTTTTTATCTTAAGATTCCCTTCAATTTCCAGGTAGCCTTTAAACAATCGATTAATTGGTCAGATACTTCTGCATATTCCTTCTCCTTTAACTAGGGAATCCTGTAATTTTTAGTTCCTCAAGTCTTACAATTTATTTATGCAGAAGATATATATATATATACACACATATATATATGACATTTTGAAAGTCTATAATGTAGAACATAAAAAATGTATTCAAACTTTATTATTTGTACCAAGCACCAAATATCAGAGAAAACAAATTTTTTTTTAAATTATCTCAGTATTGAGAAAACAATAAAATAAAAATGTGTTTCACATGAAGGAAAATAAGTCCTCTGTGAGATCCTGAAGAGGTGACTTGAACTCCAGAGTCAGCATAGAGAAGGACTTTATCCTTTAGTCTGTGTCCACTGTGTATGCAATGAAAAACCACACAGGGTTTTTCTCCTAAAAGAGCCTACAGTCTAGTAGGGGTAATATACATCTAAGTAAATTTTTATTTTCACCCCCATATTTAATTTAAATTAAAAAAATGAGTGAATTTGGAATGAAACTTTGAACACCCAGGGACCCCAAAATTCAAGGATGTAAGTAAGAATAAACACTCTGGGGAATAAATTGGGAGAAGTTTGAGAATAGCAAGAGAAGCAGGGAAGGCACTGAGACATTCCTAGTTTAAATGGCTATGTAAAATAGGAACTTAACAATACAAGGAATAACACCCAGAGTCAGTCCCAGGGGACTGGCCTATTGGGAGAGCTCTCCCTACAAGTGAGAGGGAGTGGGACCCATGGGCTAAGGCAGAGAAGTGGGAGAAGTGGATGAAGTGGGAGGTGTGAGCGTAGCCCGAATACTTACTGACTCCAGTCTGGACCTGATACTCCTTCCCTTCCCTCTGATGCCTGGCACATTCCTGGACTGTCTTTGGAAGTGTGGGTCTCCAATGTTGGCCCTGTTTTGGGGCAGTTCTTCATGGGCTGGGCACAGATTCTGAGACCTGTGCAACACAAATGTATGGTATTTTCATAATTGATGTTTTAAAGAAAGAAAAAGAAGGGGGGGAGAAAAATTTGGGAGCAGCAGTAGCAGACACTGAGAAAGCCTTCTCTTTGGGTTGCTCAGAAGCCCTGGGTACTCTTTTTTAAAGACCTCTACTGTGGTGGCCACTTAGAGAGCCCAGTCACTGTGGGAACAGTCCTCTTGGAGGACTTTAGCAAGTGTGACAGGACTGCACTCGGAAACATGATGAGTGGAATATCTCTGCAGTTAGGGAAAGAAAGTATGGATCAGAATCACTCAGGAGAAACCTAGCTAGAATCAGTCTGTAGGGGACCACAAACTCAGATGCAGCAATATAGTAGACACTGGGAAGGAGCCCCTCAGGACAGGGACTTTTGCAACTCAGCCCATGAAAGTGGAACGGTTCAGCACCTGTGGCCTGGTCATGAGACAGGCGAACGCTCACAACCAGACTTCTGTGAGGACTGCCTAGGGATGTGACGGGCACCTGTGACCCAGCCCATGAAGGACTGCCCAAAGACAGGGCCAACACTGGCCACCCACACTTCCAAAGACAGTCCAGGAATGTGCCCGGCAGCTGAGGGAAGGGAAGGAATATCAGGTCCAGACTGGAGTCAGGAAGAAGTGTGGCCTACACTCATACTTCCCCCCTTCAACCACTTCTCCCCTTTACAGCTACTCCTCATTTTTCTTTTCTTTGCTTTTTTCTTTTCTTTTCTTTCTTTTTATTTTTTATTTTTTTAGCATCCAATGACAATTTAATAGGCCAGGTCTGTCTTACTATGTCTCATCCCCTCTTCCTCTCCTCTCTTCTTTTCTCTTTCCTTTATTTCTTTTCTATGATTTTTTTCCCTTTTCACAGGTTTTATCAAAGAAGAGAGGCTGCCCTAGTTTGTGGGATCTCTGTGTCTCCACCTCTTGAGGGCTGGGGTGTTTTAAGTTATCTGGTTACATTTCTTTACCTCATGCATTATTCTGTCTTAAACCAAAACTGCCATATCTCTTCCTATTTTCTTTTCTGTTTCTTCTTTTTATTTTTCCCTTCTATCTTTCTCTACAAACTCAATGGCCACCATTCATCTTGGTTTGTGTTTTCTGTCCATCTCATACCGATAGTAACTAATATCTCAGGGAAGCCGGTACGATCAGTGCTCCTTTGCTTCCTAAAATGATTGTGTTCAAGTGCTTGTTTTTATTGACCTCTACTGCATTTTCACGGCGGCCTGGCCTTTAATAGTGGATGTCTTGTGGTTGACATTCAGCTGGAGATCCTGATCCTGGTATTCCTAACGCCATCCTACAAGAAGAAAACTACATCCCAAACCTTCTACAACCTAGGTCTTCTTGAATCTTACAAACAACTCCAAGGAAATGGCAAGGGCTTTTGAAACAGCCAAACTACAACCTAACCCCGGATGCACAAGTGTCAAGCAAAAGCGTGAGAGAGATGAAAACCCAAGACACCAGATGCCCCTGACATCCTGCAGGAGTGGCCTTCACCAAGCGTGAGTTTAAAAATTAATGTGCTCTCTCTCTCACTCGCTCTTTCTCTCTCATACACACACAGAGACCCACACACTAAATTTTTAAAAGTAAAAAAAAAAAAGGATCCATCTATTTGTTGCTTCCTAAAAAAGCACCCAAAGCACAAATTCAACCTTAGAATGATTGGTTGGAAAAAGGTATTCCACGCAAATGAAATTAGGAAACAAACAGGAGTTAGTGTTCTAATATCTGACAAAATAGACTTCAAACAAAATTTAATTATACATTTTTTACTGCACTATTTGGCAATATGAACTTGGAAGAGTGGGGCCTAAAAATGAGGAGACTTCTGACATCCCCCACCCCACCTTAATTTTTAAATGCAATTGTGAAAGCCAAAGTTATATTTTTAGTTTTAATTGCTATGCCTAAGATATCCATGAAACAAAAATGCCCCTGATCCACGAGCCCCTTGCCCAAGGACAGATAGTCCTGGTGATGCTGGAGGCTGCTGTTAATGGGGGATAACAAGTCACGTGTTTTCACTTCTCTGAACAAGTTTTCTCAGCCCATCTGCACTGGATATTCTTGATCTCACATGGGCAGAACATTCACAGGCAGGAGATATATCAGGATGTATGCGTGCCCCAGAGTGGATGTATAGGCTGGAGGTATACCAGAATGAATGCTTGCCCCTGATTGGACCTCATGGAAAATACTTAAGCAGCTGCAAACTGTGACTCAGAGCCATTTTTTTCTTGGAAACCAGAGATGAACCAGGCCAGAGCCTATCCACCTTGCCAATGTTTAATTAAAGCTTGCCTCAAATCTGGCTTTAAATTGTGGAAGTGGTCTTATTCTCTACCAGTGAGATTAATGCACTAGGTCCAGAATGGTGTTTGGTTTTGTAGGACCCAGCCATGACAAGCTCAATAGAGACCTTAGTCTCAGTAGTTTACCCTAAGGAAATAACTGGTTCCAAGAAATACCACAAACTGAGACCACTCTGGTTCCATCCAGGAACAGACCGTCCAAAGGAAATTCCTAATGTTCCAACCATTGTGGACAGGATCAACTGCCAGCATGCACCCACTGCTCCTCACCAGGATACCCCTTGAGAAATGTCAACCAATCAGGGGTCTTGAACCTTAGAAATCCTGCACCCCAACCTCTGCTATTATAAAAACCCCACCCCAGCTGAGCTCTCTGATCATGCCAATGTGTTGGACATGTGGAGAGTCCAAGTTTGAACTGAATAAGAAGACTCTTTGCTTTTACAATACAGGAATCAGTCTCCTAGTTGATTTTTGTAGGACTCCATGATCTGGGCATAACAGTTTTGATTTAAGATGCTGTTGATAAATCTAAATGTCACTTGATGCACAAGTATCTAATAAATAAGCAAATTATAAATGCAATGAATAATATTAGACTGTAATGGTTTAGATAAAAACTGCACAGTTCCCTGAGAGATGGCAGCAGGTGGGGAGCCCTTACTGCTCAGCGGGCCACTGAGGGTGGTTTAGGGTAACAGCGGGTAGGAGACCACGAGGGGCAGCTGGTCCCACCACCTGAGGCCTCTGTGGGTCCCAGGGGGGTGGGAGGCAGCAGGTGAGAGACCTCAGCCAGCGGGGCAGCAGGTCCCATGAGGAGCCACAAGTGAGAGATGGATAGGCATGCCATGCAAGAAAGTAGGAATAGTTTATTTAGTGGGTTATAGAAGAAAAGGGAAAGGAGAGAGAAAAGAGAGGCGGGGGGGGAGGGAGGAGAAGAGGCAGCAGCCACCTCTTCTGAAGAGAAATAAGACAGAGAGAGAGAGAGAGTGCAGATTGTAAGTGGAAGGAAGATCTGCCAGGCTGCTTGCCCAAGGGGTAATGTGGGCTCTGATATCCGCCAGCCTGAGGACGCCATGCAACTTCATAGCTGAAAGCTAACAATTTAGAAAGACAATAGATGAGGGTTTTGCTCCAGCCTTCCTTTTCACTTGTAGATTGCTTGATGAGAGGTGGCTGACTCCAAAAGCTGGTGNGGGACACATTTGGGGAAAAACACCAGTTTCTATGTTGGGGCGACGGTCCCCGACAGGGTAAGTGTCTGGGCTTGTCTCTTAAAGGGACAGGACAGAGAACAAGTCAGTAGCAAGTCATAACCCCAGTGAAAGTATTATATTTTATACTCTGCTACCAGGAATGAGAGTCCAGTTGTTAGAAGGTCAAGCCATAAGAAATTTAGCTATTTCATGGGTCATACCCTTATAAAAAAAATTACCTATTAATCCATGTGAGTATGTCTCAAGAACTTCTTGTTGTAACTGTTTAACATTGAAACTTAAATTCCTTTGCAAATCTTGTAAATGATATTTAATCTGTTCCCATGTATAATTTTATTGAATTTTGTGGGGGTTGTAATGGTAAAAGTAAAATGCTGCGGATCCCCAAGTGGCTGTTCGAAGGTGGCTGATCCCAGGAAGGGAGCCATGCAGTGGGTGAGAGACAGAGACATTGATAGGCATGCCATGCAGAGTGAGGTTGGATATTTATTTAGTGGGTTATGGAAAGGAAGGGGAAAGGAGGCAAGGGGAGAAGGGGGAAGAGTGGAAAGAAACAGAGAAAGGGGGAAAGTGGAAAAGTGGGGAGAGACAGAAGCTGCCTCTTCGAGAGGGAGGGAGTGGGCATGGCTTGTCTCTTAAAGGGACAGAGCAGACCATTACAGGGGTAATAAGAAAGAAAGTAGAATTTCAATCATATCTCATAGACATTTGTTTTTGCATGCTTTGATATGACCCTGAGCTAATAGGTCAAACAGTTTTGTAATTAATATAGTTTCTGTATGATTATTTGGGTCTTGGCAGCTGGGAAACAGAAGAACAGTCTCAGAATACAATGGGGGACCAATTGGAGGAGATCCTGTCTCTGTGAATTCTCATACTGAGTGGAGGCTCCTGTCTCTACAAATCCTCAGGCTGACTGAGGTGAGACTCTTTCTCCACTTCCCTAGTGCTGGGATTAAAAGTGTGATTCTCCCACGTGCTGGGATCAAAGGTATGAGCAACTATCATTCAGCTCTGCTTCTATTTTAGAGTGGTTAAATCTTGTGTAGCCTAGGGTAGCCTCGAACTCCTGATCTTCCTACTTATTTCTCCCAAGTGCTGGGATTAAAGGTATGTGCCACCTCTGTCTGGACTCTATGGTTAACTAATGGCTAGCTCTGCCATCTAATCTCCAGGAAAGCTTTGTCAGAACACAAAAAATATGATACAATATAACTCTTTCCTTAAGGACTTCCCAAGTGTCTTGCCAATTCTGATGACTTCCCAGTTTGTCCTCTGCAGAAGCAGTGGAAGCAGCAGAAGCGTACAGGCACAGTGTCCCATGTGCATCTTTTGAGGAGTGGAGGCAGCCAAAGCTGTTTCTGGCTGACATGACTCTGTGCCACAGGTTGGAGTGCCAATTGTTGTTTTTAATCTAAATTTTTATCTTACAATTTTACAAACAAAGACTCTGAATTCAGAGACTGGGGTGAAAACCTGCTATCTCAGAGAGGTTCAGGAACAACCGGCTGACCTTCCTCCTTTTCTGGAATCTTAAAGAAAGAGGGTTCTTCTGTTACCTGAAAAGACCACCACACTCAAAGCCCCTCCTTACTACTTCCTGTGTGTTTCTATCCATTTTCTGGACTCCCTCTGACTCTCTATGACTATTTTACATCAATATGGACTCCCTCTGACTCCCTATGACTGTTTAGTTGCTGGCTCCATCTCCTGACCCAAGGTTAATTTTATTTAATTAACACAGTCTCAGGGTTCAGAGTGTGACTGAATATCCTGCAACAATAGAGACTATTCCATATCAATGTTTATTGAAGGGTAATCCACAATAGCTTAGTTGTGGAATCAATCTAACAGTCTTCTAAAAGGGGAGTGGATTATAAAGAATTGGTTTATATACCTAATTGATTTGTTTTCAGAAACAGAGAAATGAAATTATGTTGTTTGCGGAATAATCAATGCAACTAGAGATAACCATTCTTAGATTTTATTTAGATTCATGAAATCACATATGTCTAGAGGAACAAAGGGGTCTAGTAGGGGGAATAAAATAAGAGAGGGCTGTGGGGGGGAGGAATAAGCTCAACATACAACATATACTTGGATAAAAATCTCCATTTACAATAAATACAAATAATGAAAATTTAAGAAACAAATAACCACCAACAACAGAAAAGAGACCTTGATATTCATACACAAAACTAACCTAACAGCTCTCTGATAGGGTTGAGCACAGTGTGAAGTCTTCACCTACAGATGGTTTAATGAACCCTAGTGTCAGTGAGGTCTTCTTTTGCTGGAATATTTGTTTCTGGAGGGTATAACTTTGTTTTATTAAATTTGACAGCCTCCACATTGCTCAGGGTTTGGAAAGGAGTGACACACCAAAGCTGAACTGCTGTCGAAGGAAGGACAGGACAAGAGAAGCTCACAAGAAGACTGAATTAGTAAGGAGTCTTCAAGGGTAACAGTGGAGATAAGAAGCCAAAGGACAATTCTGAGCAAAGACCCCAAGGATTTGAGAAATAACCCAAATACTTTGATCTATTTGGAGAATCATCCTGGAAAAGAGATATGATTTTTATTGTCATCAGCCTAAGAGGGTCTAGAATCATCTGGGAGATGGGTCTCTGGTCATGCCTGTGGGGGATTGTCTTGGCTAGGCTGTATTTAAAAAAAAAAAAGGAGGAAGTGAACCAAACAGCAGCTTGAATTTGTCCTTTTCTGTTTCCCAATTATGGGTGCAACTGAGCAGATGCTTTATGCTTCTGCTGATTCAACTCTCTGACAAGGAAGTACCGGAATTGTAAGCTAAAAATGACCTTTTCTTTTTTAATTTGCTTTAGTAAGAATTACTTAGGCCTAGCCGGGCGGTGGTGGCGCTCGCCTTTAATCCCAGCACTCAGGAGGCAGAGGCAGGTGGATCTCTGTGAGTTCGAGACCAGCCTGGTCCACAAGAGCTAGTTCCAGGACAGACTCCAAAAGCTACAGAGAAACCCTGCCTCGAAAAACCAAAAAAAAAATTACTTAGGCCTTGGAAGGGACTGCTGTCATACATACAGTGTGGTTAGGACCATACTGATTATAGATGTGAGTTTGGAAAGACGGTTCCTATGACAAGGGAGAGAATGTATTGGAGTAGGAACACTAAATAAGAGAAATAGGTGAAGAATGCCAAGGGAGGACTACACTAATGCAATGGGGAGGTAAAGACCAGTTCCAAAGATTCTTGAGATGCCTATCTTGTGATGTAGTGATCCTGATGATTTCTTGCTAGACATTTAGAATGATTGAACAAAGCCATTTTCTGCAAAGGTACAAAACAAGGAAAAGTGTTTGCCTTGTCCTTGGCTTAAGAGAAGGATTTTTAAAAGATATAAATTTATTGATTCTTTGGGAACTTCAAACATGCACACAATGCATTTTAATCACACATCCCCACTTCACTCCCTAACTTCTTCTAGATACTCTTGTGTCTTTTACAGAAAATAACCTATGGAGTCCAAATTGTGCTACCTACACATTCATGATTGTGGGGCCATGTAACATGAGGGCCTGTCGGGGTTTCTATCCTGCCTGGTTCCCACAACTGGTAAGCCCCAAAGAAAACCACACAGAGAGTCTACATTAGATATAAACTGATTGGCCCATTAGTTTAGGCTTCGTTTTAGCTCTTATAACTATATTAGCCCATTTTTTATCTATGTTAGCCACATGGCTCAGTACATTTTTCAGCAGGGCAGGTCACATCCTGCTTCTTCGATGCCTGGTCAGGACTGCAGAGAGAGCGTCCTTCTTCCCAGAATACTCCTGTTCTCATTGCCCTGCCTCTACTTCCTGTCTAGTCCCGCCTATACTTCCTGCCTGGCTACTGGCCAATCAGCGTTTATTTAAAACATAATTGACAGAATACAGAATTGTCCCACACCATAGTGAGGTAGGTCATCCTAACGGGAAGGTACAAGTTCCTATTGTGGATAGAGATCCATTTGAATAAGCTTGGCGAATGTCTGAAGCTCCTCTTGCTCTGTCACATTTTATCCCTTCTGTGATATTCTAACTTGACAAGCAAACTGGAGCTAAGTTTGTGGTGCCTGAGCTTTTGGTGTGTTTAAGATGACCGCGGAAAGATCATGATTATTCTCTAGGAAGTGGACGTGTTTGGTAACAGTACTGCATGCCCCTGTCAGGTTACCTCCAGTTCCCATAGAAGACTAACACGTTAACGAGCCAAGTCTGAATGAGCACCATGAGACTTTATCATAGCATGGGTCTGGTTTGCCTCAACAAGAACAGGTGGATTATGCAGATGTCTTATTTCTCAACATTTGATGTTACTTTTCCAGCAATTGTTAAAATGCTGACCAGAAATAAAACACCATCCAGCAGGTTTTAGTACTCTGTGTGAAGCCTGCTTTCTTTCAACAGCTTGTGGTTCCCTCACTTGGAGTTCCTTTATTTAAAAGATGCGAAGCTGAAAAACATTAATGTTTCTGACAAAAAAACCCAGGTCCTTCAAATCACTCCTGGTGGCCTTCCGTGGAGAACAGCCCACTGTGCCTCCCTGCTTATAGATCTGCCAGGCTGATTTGTAAGGAAGGCATAAGAAATGCCATTTAAAGTTAGGGGGAAATGCACTGAGTAGCTCTATTAACGACAAGGTGGCTGGGGCCCTCTGCTCTTCCCAGATAGAAATAGTGGATAGGCAAGGGAAAGCTCTGGAAGCACTGGTTTAGGCCTCTTTTGGGCCCCTCGACATTTGAGTGGCAGCAGCAAGCAGGCCAGAACAGCAGCAGCTGCTGCATTCTAATGTTAAGGCTCTCGTGCAAGTTTCTAGTACCAGGACCTTAATTCCTGAAAAACTCCGGCTATTATCTTGGCCCAGGGCCTCTGTGTGTTACAGCTCTTTTGTAGGTCTAGGAAGTTGGGATTCCTCAGCCATTGGCTTCAGCCGGTTTTGGGATTCCTCAGCCATGATCACTGGTGTCGGGGACCGTCGCCCCAACATAGAAACTGATGTTTTTCCCCAAATGTGTCCCCGGAGACGCGTGGAAAGAAACAGGCTTTCACACCATTACAGCTTAAAAGGTCGCTTCAGACTTCTCCTATTCTTCAGCGTGGCCTTGTGTTTATTATATCTCCCAAAAAAACCATCCTGCTCTCAATGCTCTCTCAAAACCCCTTCTGCTTTGCCATGCTCTCTATTTCTGCTCTGCCATGCTCTCTATTTCTGCTCTGCCATGCTCTTTCTAACCCATTCCTCGCTCTCCTATCTCTCCTCACCTTTCAGGAATTTATCTATTCTTATTCCTTTTTCCGGGGCACCTCCCCCAGCACACACACCTGCATTCCTTCACCAGCTTGGAGATAGCTACTTTTCATCAAGCGATCTACAAATGAAAAGAGAGGCTGGAGCAAAAACCTCACCTATTGTCTTTCTAAATTGTCGGTCTCCAGCTACGAAGCCGCATGGTGTCCTCCGGCTGGCAGGTATCAGAGCCCACACACTGGCCAGTGTTATAGCTATCGGCCTGGAGTGTCTAGACAATGGTTCTCAACATGTGAGTCGAGACCCCCTGGAAGGTTAAATGCCCCTTTCATAGGGGTTGCATATCAAATATCCTGCATATCAGATATTTACAATTCATAACAATAGTGAACTGACAGCTATAAAGTAGCAAGGAAATAATTATATGGTTGGGGTTCTTCACTCATAAGGAAGTGTATCCAAGGGTCACAGCATTAGGAAAGTGGAGAACCCCTGGTCTAGACCACTGGCCCTGCAGATCCGACAGCCCTCTAGAGAGTTCTAGTAACCAAGGTTTGTATTTTCCCTGCACCTTCTCTTTCTTTAGCCTCTGCTGCTTGCCCTCTCTTGTCTTCTCCCATTCTCCCACCTTGCTTGTCTGAAACTGTCCAGTTGCTGCTGCTTCAACTGTCAGGCAGCCGTCTGTGCTGCCATGTTTGTGGCTTGAACTAACAACTGCTCTCTTTTGCTGCTTCCTTTTTGTTTCCAGATCATTCTGCACACCCAAACACGGGGTGGCGGTGGAACCACTTGAAAGAAAGCTTTTATTGGATTTAATATTACAATACCGGAAGGAGTCCACCAGCTGACTCTCTGAGTGAGCCTGGATTAGCCTGCTGGTATGGCCCAAAGAGAACCGCTTGGACCAATCACAGATACCTCATAGGCAAATTGATGTCTGCATCAATTGTAACCATGCCTCTGCAACACCTACCACAGCAGTCTGTTGGCTAGCACCCTAAGGAAAGTTTGTCTCTTGACCTATGCCAAAATGGTTGCAGTGTCATCTAGAGACTTTTGTAGCAAAAAGTACTGATTGGGGCTGCACCTTCAGCAGCTGGGATCATTGTGTGGTTTCCTCAAGGACTCCATGGAGTGTTCACAATGGACAGGCTGGCTGTTTACCCAACAGTCCTTTGCTCTAGGCAACCAGGACAGTGAGGAAGGGAGATTCCAACAGATTCCAATTTGGAAGTCAAGTTGCCTTGTCCCCCAGAGTCTCTTCTTATCACAGGAAAATGGACATTAGAAGGAATGATTACAATAGGAAATCAAGAACATATCATTTATTAGCAGTGATTTTAACAAATTTTTAATGGAACTTGACTGAGGAAGACACAGTTTCTCTCCTCTGTCACATCTCCTTACATAGATTGGGATTTAGGCACTCAGAGCTGTGCAAACATCTGAAGAAATAGGTCAAAACCGGTTTCAACAAGGCAATTTTTGTGACTTCTCCCAGAAGTCCTTTGCCAGCCAGGCCTGTCTCCTCCAGGAGGATCTGAGGAGGAGGCTCTGGAAGGCTTGTTGTTTACACTGAAAAGGCCTTAAGGTACGAACACACCCAGCCAAAGTGTGCTGGTTTGTGAGAACTGAGGAAAAACTCTGGTATGTTGGTCAGCCTTTCCACCACTAGGACAAACAGTAGGAGAAACAGTGTAAAAGAAGTCTTGGCCACCATGTCACTGATTTTAGTCCCTGACTGACTGATGCCATTGCTTTGGAGCTAAGCTGAAGCAGATACCCCTGCGGTGGAGACATGGCAGATGATGCTTGCCCCACAGGAGCCAGCAAGCAGAGTCCGAGAGCAAGTGTGCTCTAGTAGATTTCATCCTTCCTGTTTTTGTTTCATCAGAAACCCCAGCCTACTGGATAGTGCTGCCCACACTGAGGGGGATTCTTCTCCCCTCAGCTGCCTCCCTGCCTCTCAATCATCTCTGGAAATAGCCTCCCAGAATCTCCCAGAAGTGTCCTTTACTAACCTTCTAGGCTTCTTTAATCCAAATAAATCAACAACAAAGATTAACCATTATTCCTGGGTAAACAAAAGCTGAGTCAAGGGCCTGGAATGATGGTAGCTCAGCAGTTAGGACCACTGGCTGCTCTTCCAGAGGACTTGGTTTTGATTTTCAAACCTACATGGTAGCTCACAACCAACTGTAATTCCAGGTCCAGGGGATCTGAAGTCCTCTTCTGGCCTCTGTAGGCATTTATATATATATAACTCACCATTGCCATATATATATATATATATATATATATATATATATATATTACATATACATACATGCAGGCAAAACTCTTATAAAAATAAAAATTTAAAAGGAGTTAAGACATGTATAAATTAATGTATTTAGCATATACATAATTGCCAATTCACAAATATTAGAAATTAGTTTCATCATCTGGTGTAGGAGGTCCTTCTGTTTATGTGTTGCTTTCATTGGTTGAATAAAGAAACTGCCTTGGCCTTTTGAAAGGGCAGAAATTAGGTAGGCAGAGTAGACAGAACTGAATGCTGGAAAGAAGGGCAGAGTGGCAGACGCCATGAATCTCCTGCCTGAGATGGATATTGGTTAGAATCTTGCTGGTAAGCCACAGTCACAGATTTAATAGAAATGGGTTAATCAAGATGTGAGAGTTAGCCAATAAGAGGCTGCTAATGGGCCACGCAGTGTTTAAATTAATATAGTTTCTGTGTGGCTATTTTGGGTGTAGGATAGCCAGGCAGCCGGAACAAGGGGCCCCACTCCCTACAACAATCATCATCATTTATGGCCCAGCATCACTTGTTCTCCAGTTGTTCCTACCCTGGGCAGTCCTAGATGCTTGTGCTATTGTCAGACACAATGTTCCACAGTCTTCCTTTATGCTGTCTAGCCAGCGTTTTTTTTAGGCCTTCCTCTTCACCTTATCCTGTGCATTCCTCCAAGCAGTGCTATCTTCAAGTATCTGTGGTCATTCATTGCCATAACATGGCAGAAGTATTCAGGTGCCCTTGCTGCATCCTGTAGTCTGCTTCCTTCTGTAGATGGAGATGTTTTTTTTTCATGTCATCTCTGCGCAGCCTATCTTTGTGTGACATCTAGAATCCTCCCAAGACATGCCATCTCAAACACATTCAGCCACTAGAGGTGGATGGGGATAGCGAGGGCTACATTCCAGGCACTTGGACAGGTTTGGTCAGCAAGAGACATAATGACAACAAAATTACAAATATAAGAGACACTTATTTTGAGCTGCTTTCTTTACAACTCCGACAATGAAATGCTCCTCAGAAATTAGGCTAGCACAAGTAATCTGGGACAATCTTAGACATGATTGTAAAACCATCCCAAGTAAGTGGATATTCCAAAGTTCCAGTGGGTCGGAGTGTTCACTGTAGAAGGAACAACAAACATTTGTAAAAGATCTGGAATTTAGAAGTTCAATCCTGGGCTGGAGAGACAGCTCAGGGTAAAGAGCACTTGGTACTCAAGCAGAGGACCTGGGTTCGGTACCCAGCACCCACATGGTGACTCACAACCATCTATGACTCCAGTTCTAGGAAATCAGACTCCCTCTTCTGGCCTCCAGGGATACCAGGCACACATGTGGTGCACTCACACACATGCAGGCAAAACATCCCCACACACAAACATTAAAAAAATATATATCTTTAAAAAAGAAAATGAAAGCTCAGCCCAAAGATTTTCAGCAATATTGAGTAGTGAGTCTACCTTGTTTGCTTTTTCTATGTCAGTGGACTAAGAGACTGAAGAGCAACTAAGAGGGAACAGAAGTTACTGTAAATTTTATAATGCTAAGTGATAATTTTAAGCAAATTTTAACATCAGTTAATAAACTGCTTGCTTTTACACAAAAATAGTTGAAACAGTATGACCTCAAAGGTATGCAAATTGTGCAAATGTCTTGTAAACTAATTGAGGTTTAAAGATGTATTTGGAGGGCTGGAGAGATGGGTCAGTGGCTAAGAGCATTGCCTGTTCTTCCAAAGGTCCTGAGTTCAATTCCTGGCAACCACATGGTGGCTCACAACCACCTATAATGAGGTCTGGTGCCCTCTTCTGGCCTGCAGACAT
>JAQHUG010000012.1:13267591-13313766 GCA_028555095.1 Dicrostonyx torquatus | reverse complement strand
AAAAAAGTTATTTCAGGGCTGGAGAGATGGCTCAGAGGTTAAGAGAACTGACTGCTGTTCCAGAGGTCCTGAGTTCAATTCCCAGCAACCACATGATGGCTCACACCCATCTATAATGAGATCTGGTGCCCAGAACACTATATACATAATAAATAAATTTAAAAAAACAAAACAAAACAAAAAACCAAAAAGTTATTTCACTTTATTTTTAGTGTTATATATGTACATGATTTAAACTACCTAAATAGTTTTGATAAGAATCCACATTCTCCAGGGCAATCACTGTCAACTTCTGGGCGATTCATTGGTATTATATCTAAATAATGTGTTTCTGTTTCTAGGTAGAGATGTTTTAGTCATTATCTATTGACTTACAGGGTGGAAGATGAGAGTTAACTTTTTTTAAGTCAGACTCTACATAGCCCTAGCTGTCCTGCAACTTTGTAGACCTGGGTGGCCTTGAACTCACCAAACTCCACCTGCCTCTGCCTCCCAAGTGCTGGCATAAAAGGCATTCAGCAGTATTCCCAGCCCCACTTACTTTTCTGTTTCTCCACACCTCCAGCATGAAAGTACAAGCTAGTATTTTAAGCTATAATTTGTCCATTCTGCCCAAGTAAGATGTCACTGGTAAACTGGGCCAATGTGATGTTCTGCAGGATGTCTAGAAGATTCAAGTCTTCTGGTTATTTCATGAGTACCATTAGGAAACCCCTAGGACCAAACTGAAAATGTACCCTTTTCTCTATTTGTGTAAATGCCAACTGTTTCTGGTCTTTCCTTATGTTTGGAATTAAAAAAATAACACATTCACCAAAATGGATGATGCATACCAATACCCCAGGGTATGTGATTCTGCTCTAGAAAATACCTAACATCTGGTATAGCAGCTGCATTCTGACCTACTAACAGGGTGAGCATGCAGTAATCTTCTGTCATTCTTCATCATCCATTTTTTTTATAGGTCCAGATGGTGAATTAAACAGGATATGCTCTGCAGGTCTGTTTTCCTTAGATTCATAAGGGTGGCCCTAATTCCTGCCATTCTCTCCTGAAGTACAAAATTATTTGTTTTCTGATTTCAAACTTGATTGTTTGTGATGGCGTCTGTGAGTCGTCAGAGGTAAATAGTTTATTGTCTTTGTCCTTTGGGGCTGTAGTGACCTGAAAGTATAGGCTAGGTGGTTTGTAAACAACAAAAATGGACATCTGATGATCTTTCAGATTGGGAAGTCTCGGATCAAGGCACCAATGGTGTCTTTATTTGGTGAGAGGCTACTTCCCAATTGAATGCTTGTACAGGGAGGGACAAAGATTTTCTTCACAATTTCTTTTTAAGCATAGTTTATCCCTAGATACCCCTAAAGGAATCTACCTCCAAATGTCACACTGGGAATTATGAGTCACCATATGAACTCTAGGAGACACATTCGTAGTCTATATTAGATGGGGTCATGAAAGTGGGCCGACAATGATGGGGTGTGAGTTCCTTTTTGAGATAGTATCTCATTATATAGTTAGGAACATCTCTAATTTATGATCCTCCGCCTTAGTCTGGGATTACAGGTATGCACCACCAACCATGTAGGATAAAAGAGCCAGAGGAAAAACCATTCTGACCTTGACTTGACTCTGAGATGAGGGCCAATTTAGTCAATCCCTGAGTTTGCCTCAAAGTCTGACCACAGAATCCCACCAATCCCTGAGCACGAAATTCCACCAATCTCTGAGTTTGCCCTAAGATCAGATCATAGAATCCCACCAATACCTAAGCTTGCCCTAAGATCAGGCCACAAAACTCACCAATTCCAGGCCACCTTGGAAAACTCTGCCCTGTTCCCAGAAAACCTATATAAATCCTGCATTCTTTTCAGTTCCCTGCTGCTTCTTGTCTGGGCAGAGGCAGGCACCCTCCTGGTGTTTTCCCTCCCAATAAATCTCCTGTGTGCGGTTTGTTGTGTGGTGTGACATTGGGGTACTTCTTAGGTCCCAGTTGCCAGGATACCTCTCAGAGCAGAGCTGTAGCACTCTCACTGACCAAACTCCTCAACTGATTCTGCAAGGGAAAATGAAGCTTCACCAGTTAGCAGCAATTAGCTGAAATCGTGGAACCTTTTACTAATAATGAAACTGACTTATTATGGAAAGAAAATGAACATTGGCAAAGAGCTTGCAGTAATTTTTTTGGGTGGGAGAGATTAGCAGTAAATATCCCAAAAGTAAGAGACTTCTGTTTATAAAAAGAACCATTTGAATCCATCCTCACATAGTAAGAGGAACATCAATTTCTGGAGCCACTACATTCTACACTGACATAAATAAATCAGGAAAGGCAGATTATAAGTCAGGAAAAATAAGAAAAATGGTTCAAAGCTCTTATAGTTCTGTTTAAAAGTCAGAATTATATGTCATTCTCATAGCATTAATAGATTTTTCAGAACCATATAATATAGTTGTTCTCAATATGTAGAAAGAGTTATTTTACATATTGAAACCATTTATCTTATTCCAGATAATATGGAATTAATTTTGTTATTTATTCAACTATAACAAGTAATCAAAAGCAGAAATCATCTCTTGTATATTACACACATTAGATCCCATACAGGTCTACCAGGCCCTCTGGTACAAAGTAATGATGAAATTAATCATCTGTTAATAGGAAATGAGCTAAAAGCCTCAGAATTTCATAAGAAAGACCATATTAATACCAAAGGTTTGAAGAAAAAATTTTCTTGGCAATAAGCCAAGAAAATTGTAAGGGGATGTCTTCTTGGTCTTTGTATAACCAAACTCCATTACCTGCAGGAAGTAATCCAAAAGGTTCCCAAACAAATGAAATTTGGCAGATGGGTGTGTTTCATATTGCAGAGTTTGGGAAATTAAAGTATGTGCGTTAAGGAGAGCATCATCAAACCACTTGGTCATTCAAATCCAAACTAACTTATAAGACTATATCAAGCAAGAAAAAAAAGAAACCCCTAAAGTTAGGGTTGGGGCAGGGTTTTGATTTTGTTTTTTCAGGAGAATAAAAGCATCCAACTAAAGAAGTGGAAAAGACCACTGAACAAATGAGACATCTGAGGAAGAAGGTGGAATCATCAAGAGAAAATGTCCCAATAAAAAGAGTAAATTGGCCTAATTGTAAAGAGAGAAGAATTTAATACATTTTTCCAAATGCTGCTTCTTCTTCCTTCTTCTTCTTCTTCTTCTTCTTCTTCTTCTTCTTCTTCTTCTTCTTCTTCTTCTTCTTCTTCTTCTTCTTCTTCCTCTTCCTCTTCCTCTTCCTCTTCTTCTTCNCCAATTTTCTCAGGATCCCCTAAAGATGCCCACAGACAACAGAAACTGATTTTAAGAACATGACACCCACATACCCAAGAGGTGGGGTGGGTGGTTTTTCATTCAGTGGGTTATGTATATTTGTCATTATTTGGGGGGTTAGTTACAAGTTGTTATTGGTCATGGTCAATGAGGAAACTAAACAAAGGAGGCTGGATTAAGGGATTTCTTTCTTTCCTCCATCCTTCTTTCTCCCCTATTTGTGAAAAAAGGGAGGATATAGGAATGATAGAAAAAAGGGGTAGATTATTGAATCTCCTAAAAAACAACTACTAGTCTCAAATATTTTACATTGGCATGAATTTTTATATATTGATACAAATGTAAGGTTATTTTTGTTTTAACATACTGTATATATGTTTATATGCTTGTATACAGTGTTGTACCTATGCAGCCTATTTAATAATGTAATGTAAAGTTTTAGTCCTTGAAAAGTATTATTACAAACTATTTAGGATAATTAAGACATGCAGGTAGTTAGTCATTATAGCAATCAAAGTTGTAGTCTTGTTAGGTATGTTTTCAAGGTCAAATACAAATGTATTTTAGATAGATAAGTGGTCTTCAAGCACACCAGAGATATTCAGCATATGACATCTAAGATGTTTTAATAACATAAAGCTTTTCATGACAGTGAAATATGTCTGTTCATGGCAGCACCAATCTACTTCAGAGAAGATGTTGAGCATTGAAGAACCTCCATATGGAGTTTGCTTTAAATGTGACAAAGCTAGATACTGGGCAAGAAACTGCCTTTGCCTCAGCTGCTGACAATATGCTGTCTAAATTAGACAAGCAGGACACAAAAGAAAGTGGATGTCAAACTTTGCCAAGACAAGGTGGGCAAGTCCTCCAAAATTCTTTGCTATAGCAAAGATGTTTGTACTAATCACAGCACAACCCTTAGTGCAAATGAAGATTGTTTTACTGATAGTGTTCACCTCTCACATGAGTGCCCATTTCTGAAAAGTAAAATCATCTAAAGTTCACCAAGGTTTGTCTACAGTCTGCTTTCCATACCATTGCAGGCTATCTGGAGTGATCACGACTGGAACATGTCTTCAGCCATGATTGTAATGATTTCCTGCAGATGGTTGAATATCCTCAGAGTGATTATAAAATATCAAGGCAGTTAGACTGCCATGAGGGAGTCCAAATGGGTGCCAGTAAAAGGGCTACTTGGCTGACAGTTCCAATCCAAGGCTAGCAGACATAAGAGACTATCTATATGGTCTTGGCTGTTAATTATTTATAGAAAGCATTAAAATGGTGCTTACAATAAAGACTGAAGAAAAGGACAGCAATTCTATTAGCCTTTAACACTAATTGAAAGTGTTTAAGGATGCTTAACAGTGCCTGACTTCCTCCAGGGAGAGATGAGTCCCTCTGATAAATCTGAGTCCTAGAATAGCTTTACTGGGTCTGAGGCCCCATTCAGTGGTCATTTTCCAAGTAAATAATGATTTACCTTGTAGTTGGACTTTCTTTGGACCACAAGTTCCCAAATAATACATGAAGACTTATTAATTATAAAAGCTTGACATTAGCTTAGGCTTGTTCCCAACTATCCCTTAAAGCTTAAATTAACCCATTTATATTAATCTACATTCTATCATGTGGCTCATTCCCTCTGTTCAGTATTATCCATTATACTTCCTCTGTGTCTGACTGGTAAATCCAATCTCTCTTCCCAGAGTTCCTATCTCTTTGCAGGAAAGTCCCGCCCATCCTTTCCTGCCTTGCTATTGGCCATTCAGCTCTTTTTTAAACCAGTCAGAAGGTGCCTTGTCAGAGACACAGCTTCACAATGTACAAAAAATGTTATCCCGTAACACTTTCCCCATTTTGTCTAAATAAAAAGGAAAGGTTTTAACAATAAAACTATATACAATAAGAACAATTATCAGGTAAGAATTGCATTCACAATGTTCAGTTCAATAGTATTTATCAAATTCAAAGAAAGTATTCTATTATCTCTCCTATCTCGATGAGGCCAAAGATTTAAACCACTTTCTTTGCTATAGGTCTCACCAGGGAATCACCCAGTGTATATGCCCTGGTTATTCAGCTATGGTCTTATGAAGCTTCCTGGTGTTGCCACATTAATCAGACTGAAAAATCTTTCTCTGTAGACCAGGCTGTCCTTGAACTCAGAGATCCACCTTTCTCTGGTCCCTGGATGTCAATGGTAGTTCAGACCCTGTATCTTCCACCCTTTGAAATATCTGGTTATGCCCATTTTCTTAGGGTAAAGTTACTCAAGTAAATGGCCAAAGATCTTTGTTAGCTCCAAGGGCTAACAATTCCCCAAAACTCCAATAGGCAGTCCAGTGAACTCAACCTGGACTATAGGAGGATTTCTGGTGATGAGATAAAAGCCGGCATTTCTCAGTAACTTGTGAGAATTGTTTCTATCTACCAAAAGGGGTGATTTTCCTCACCTCTGACAGAAGAAACATATGACTACCTATGGTGCCTGTCAGCATATCAAAGTGCATGCTGTCCTACGGGATCCTTCAGTATTGTATCACAAGGACCTTTTAAACATTTCAAAGTCTATGCTAGCATCCTAGCTCTTCCCATCACCTCCTCTACCCTGATCTCCCTCCAGCTCACAGGCTCTCCTCCCTGCAGCTACTCTTTATCCTTATAACCCCGCTATTCTTGATATGTTCGCTCTCTTTCCTTCTCTGCTCTGTTCGGCTTATCTCACTATGGTTTCTCTAGTCTCTGTCCCTTGTTATTCTTCCCCATCTCACAGATAGTCCCGGCCATGTCCAGCTTGCTGGCCATATTCAGCCTGCTTTGTTCTTTCTCTGCGCTGGACTCTTCCAGATGCCTCTGGCTGTTCTCTCTTTCATATCTACAATAAAAACCTTCTCCCTAACCATACCATGGAACAATTATGTCATCAATTTATATACCTTTGAGGAAGAACTGGGGAGTGATAAAATCCTATGACCAAAAGCAGCTTGGGGAGGGAATTATTTATTTCAACTTACAGTTTATAATCAGTCCATCATGAAGGGCGATCCGGGCAGGAACCTTGAGGCAAGAACGGAAGCAGAGGCCATGGAGTGACAGTTTATTGGCTTGTTCCTCACATGCTTTGTTTGTTTGGTTGAGACAAAGCCTCACTATGTAGCCCTGGCTGACTTGGAAATTGCTGTGTTGAGCACTCTGGCCTAGAACTCACACTGATTCACGTGCCTCTGCCTCCTTAGTGCTGGGATTAAAGGTATGCGCCACCATACTCAGCTTTTTAGCTTGCTTTCTTACATAAGCCAGGACCATGTACCAAGGGTTGGCATCTCCTCCAGTGACCTGGATTCTCCCACATCACTCATTAATCAAGACTAAAGACTTGCTTACAAGTCAAATTCATTTTTTTTTCAATTAAGACACCTTTTCCCCAGGTATGTCTAGAGTTGTGTCAAGTTGAACAAAAACCAACCAGCACATGGAGAAATCATTACCACTTACAACTTTGGTGGTTTAGCAGAGATCTCTCTCCTGGAAACATTTCAGTAAGTGAATTCCAGGCTTAAAAACAGGCTCCAGTCTGTAATTTTAGCAGTCCATAATCTACTGAATGATAGTCTCCAGCATCAAGGCAATGTACCCTTTACTATTTTTTCCCTGATAGCATATACTAATAGGACGTTCTTGGTTGCCAATTTTGTCCCTAGTAGCCATTTCCATAACTCCTTGAGGGCCAGGCCCTTTTGTCAAAACATCATAACTCTCTGACTTCTGGTAATTAAGCATTGCCACCTGACCCTGATTATCTTGGCCTCCTATTATTCTTATTATTAGTGAGTCAAAGTCTGCTAAAATTCTGTTATTGTTGGTTGTGTTTGCCAAGAGCCATGACTTAACTTCTTTTTTTTTTTTTTAAATATTTATTTCTTTACTTATTTTGTATACAATACTGCATGTATGCTGCAGGCCAGAAGAGGGCACCAGATCTCATTACAGATGTTTGTGAGCCTGGAATTGAACTCAGGACCTTTGGAAGAGCAGGCAGTGCTCTTAACCTCTGAGCCATCTCTCCAGCCCATGACTTAACTTCTTAACAATGGTTATGTCTGATGTATTAGTTCATCTCTATGATCTGATTAAATGCAGTACAGCGTTCTCTGGGCTCCTCCTCAGAACACAGATGTGACGTTTTATATGAGAGTGGCCCCCATAGGCTAATATATTTGAATGTTTGTTTCCCATTTGGTGGACTGTTTAAGAAGGGTTAGGATGTTGGAGGAGGTGAGTCACCAAGAGTAGGCTCTGAGGTTTCAAAAGCTCATGCCAGGCCCAGTCTCTCTCTCTCTCTCTCTGCAATATTTGAATCAGATATGAGCTCTCAGTTACTGCTCCAGAGTCATGCCTACTTGCCTGCCACAACACTTCCTGCCATGATGATCATGGACTAACCTTCTGAAACTGAAAGCAAGTTCAGTTAAATGCTTCCTTTAGTAAGTTGCCTTAGTCATGGTGTCTTTTCATGGCAATAGAGTAGTAACTAAGTCACCAGGTAGTGGTGCACAAGTCTTTAATACCAGTGCTTGGGAGACAGAGACAGGCAGATCTCTGTGAGTTTGAGGCCAGCCTGTTTTACAGAACAAGTTCCAATATGGTCATGAGTACACAGAGAAGCCCTGTTTCTAAAAATCAAAACCAAAGCAAAAAAGTAAGTTAATAGCCACACAACCTGCCTGGCTGTACATAATGTACCCACTCTAGCAAACTTACCCTCTTTGGCCTTTGAATACTGCAGGCAATTTTCCTATCCCAGCAGCTGTTTCCCAAATAACCACAAGAGAGTATTATTATTAATTATAAATGCTGGGCCAATAGCTCAGGCTTGTTACTAGCTAACTTACATTTAAATTGATCCATATTTCTTATCTATGCTTTGTCATGTGGCTTGGTATCTTTTCTCAGTATTGCATGCTTATCTAGCTTCTCCTTGCATTTGCCGGCAACTTCTCTGACTCTGCCCTTTTACTTTCCAGAATTCTCTGTGCATCTAGATGTCCTGCCTATACTCCTGCCTCACTACCAGCCAGTCAGCTTTTTAATAAACCAATCTGCGTGACAAATATTCATAGTGCACAAAAGGATTATTCCACAGCAGAATTCCTTCTTGTCTCTTCTGCCAGCCCTAACACTTTTGATATTAGGTATTGGTTGCATTTACTAAGACTGATTTTCCATGCTTCTAGGAGTCACTGTAACAATAATATCACACCAATTCTCGGGATCCTTGACAACGTGTTAACACAAATTCTGTATTCTAGTGATTCTTGACAAAGTATATTTTAGGAAAATGATTCTAAAGTAGCATAATATTCCTTACCTGATATTATGGTCTGGCTCCTGACCATATCAAGTACCTCTGAGTTCAGTTTTATGCATACTTCTTAAGTTCTTGCAGGGGTAGGTTTGTAACATCTTTGGGGAATATTTCTTAATCTCCATCATCAACCACAGCACTTTCCCAACTAGGCTGTCATATAATTATAGCATACTGGACAGAGCGTTAGGTGGAAAGTAGAGTGTGGGATAAGGAAGGAGAAGTTGTTATTTAGTAGACACCTTAACAATGTCTAGCAAGACAAAATGACAATTTTCAATAGGGAGACAAGTTTGACACTGTGAGCACTAAAGAGCCTGGGGAATGACCATTTCAGGGACACCACCCAAATGGTTTCTCAGCTTGTCAGGATGATAGATTCTCCCTAAACATGGCCCTGATTTTGGCATATCAGACTTCCTATTGGGACACTTGTCTATCTTTTAAGTTCAGTCACTCTAAAATCCTCTTTTAGCTTTCTCCCCAACAGATGAAAGTTTCTCTGGTTGTATTGAAGTGATCTGGTTTTCACATCTTTCATATTCTATAGTTTCTACTCCCACTACATCTCAAACATCAGCCAGTATATTTCCTTCCTATTAAAAAGTTACATTCATTGGATAAATAAATTTATTTTTAAAAAAATTACATTCATTGGACTTGGAGGCTTATGTATGCTGGCTAGGTTTTTTGTTTGTTTGTTTAATGTTTTAATCATTTAAGAGGGATCCTCACTTGAGAAAATGCCCGCACCAGATTGGCCTGTGGGAAATCCTGCAGTGGGCTTTCTTGATGAATGATTGATGTGGAGGACTTGGCCCATGATGGGTGGTGCCAGTACCAGGCAGATGTTCCTGAGCTGTTAGTAAAACGGGCTGAGCAAGTTATGGGGAACAAGCTAGTAAATGGCACTCCTTCTTAGTGTCTGCTTCAGTTCCTTCCCCGACTGCTTTGGGATGGACCATTACCTAGAAGTATAAGATGAAATGAACTCTTTCCTCTCTAAGTTGCTTTTAGTTGTTTTATCACAGCAACAGAAACCCTAAAGCCTAAATCAGTACCAGCAGTGGGTATCACTGTGACAAACCTGATCCATATTTTGCAGAGGACTATAGCGGGATTTGGGACTTTGGGTTAGAAAAGCCATTAAGTTTCAGAACTCAGCTATTATTGCGGTAATTTAAAAGAGAATGCAGAGAGCCTGGTTTTAAAGTTTCAGAGGGATGATTTTAGAATCCATGAAAGAATTTAGTAGTGGCATTCAATATTTTTGAACTAAGAATCTGTGGTTCTGGCCAGCTAGGGCTGAAGAATTAGCTGTGGTTAAGAAGAGGCAGGCATCAGTGAAGCAAAATCTTCTGGGAAGTGTTTCCACAGAACCAGATCCAGAAGGGTCCAAGGCTTGTACTGGCAGCTGAATTTGGTAATGTGTAAGAGTTTCTTAGCTTATATTGGTTTTGAAGTTCATGGACAGCCTCTAAAGCTTGGCACCATGAGAGACCATTGGAGAAGGTGCAGTCTCAGTTGCTGCAGGATTGAAGGGATCACAGAGAGCACATCCCTATATCTACCACATTTAATTGAGGGGGCTCACTTACAGTGTCAGAGAAATCAGTCCTTTATCACTGTAGGGAGTACGGCAGCGTGCAGACAGATGTGGTATTGGAGCTGAGAGCACTACATCTTGACTTAGAGGCAACAGGAAGTCAACTGATAGTCACACTGAGGGAAGCTTGAGCAAAAGAGACCTCAATGCCTGCCCCCACAGTAACATACTTCCTCCAACAAGACCACACCTTCAAATAGTGCCACTCCATTTGGGGGCCATTTTCTTCCAAACCCCTGTATTGTTTGCACAAAAACATGGCACTGCCAGTGCATTGCAAAGGATGACAACCTGCACTGATGTTTTGCTTATGGTTTAACAAATTAAGCTTGCTGAAGATCAGGGTACAGAGCTAAGCCACTAGAGGCCAGGCAGTGGTGGTACACACCTTTAATCCCAGCACTCAGGAGGCAGAGGCAGAGGGATTTCTGTTAGTACAAGATCACCCTGGGCTACACAAGACTAAATCTAAAAGAGAAATAGAACTCACACAGGGGTGATCCCAGCACTTGGGATCCCATGCCTTTAATCCCAGCACCAGGGAGACGGAGACAGGAATGATATGGTTAGATGGAGAGAGGAATATAAGGCAGGAGACAGTCGTTCAATCAGTTTGAGGTTTGATGGAGAAAGCTGTAGTCTGAGGACAGGACCACCCCTTCAGTCTGAGCATTGGTAGCGTAAAAGGTCTGTTTAGTGGTTAGCTGCTCTGCTTTCTCTGATCTTCAGCATTAACCCCTATATCTGACTCTGGGTTTTTATTATTATTATTAAGACCAACTAGAATTCATGCTACAACAACCTAAGATTGATTTATATTATTAACCCTAGTTTGTCTCTTGTGCATTTGCTGGCTGGGTTTGGTCTTTGTCTCCTTGGGTATGTCTTATATGAAATAAGCAACTTTATCTTTTTAAAAAAACATTGCGAGTCCAGGTACATACCACAGTATTTGTGTAGTCAGAGAATGTTTGGAAGTTGATTTTCTCTTTCCACTGTTGGTTCAAGGTTGTCTGGTTTCACAGAAAGGATCCTTACCCACTGTGGCACTGGTTGGTCTTCTTTCTCCTCTTCTCCCCTCTCCTCTTGTTTTTGAGATAGCTGAGATGGACTATGACTCACCAGTCTCCAAAGCCTTCAAAGTGCTAACATAATAGGTATTCACCACATACTTATCTCTCAGTGTGATGAAGGACACATGTCCTTTAAATTTCTGGTAATTCTCCTGCCTCAGATCCTTGGTGAGGAAACTACAGGTGTGCACCCCCATACCTGGTGTGACTCCTACTCATGTGGCATTTTCATTGTCACCTTATTTCAAGCCACTATTTATTCCCTGGCTTTGTGAACCATCCTCCTGGTGGATATTTCTGCTTGTGCCATGAGGTCCAGTCTTTTCCATCACAAGTCACATCCCCTTCACACCCTTAGGGTTTCTCCGTGTTAACAGCCCTGGCTATCCTGGAACCTGTTTTGTAGATCAGGCTGGCCTTGAACCCACAGAGATCCACCTGCCTCTGCCTCCTAAGTGTTGGGATTGAAGGCACCATGCCACCACCGCCTGGCTCAAAGTCACTTTTAAACCTTGCTATCTACTAGTTCAGAACTATTTGATGG
Organism: Dicrostonyx torquatus; assembly: GCA_028555095.1. NCBI lineage: Eukaryota > Metazoa > Chordata > Mammalia > Rodentia > Cricetidae > Dicrostonyx > Dicrostonyx torquatus. The sequence continues at coordinate 13,301,851 of JAQHUG010000012.1, read as the reverse complement.
CATTCAAGTCAATCCAATCAGAGCTCAGACACAATGGGAAGAGACATAGGCAGGGAAGAGCCCTCTAGCCTGAAGTATGATATTTCATTTGTATTTTAATAAATAAAGCTCTCCTGAAGACCAGCCTTACAGACCAGGCAGTGATAACACACTTTAAACCCAGTACAGTAGCCACTCATTTGCCAGAGACACCCGGGGGTTAATCCCAGTGGTTCACGCCTTTAATCCCAGCCCTAGAGAGGAATATAAAATGGGAGGAGACAGCTCTCACACACAGTCTCATCCTGAGATTCCTGAAAGCAGAATCACCATTTCAGACTGAGAAAGAGGTAAGAGCCAGCAGCTGGCTGTTTTAGTTTTCTGATCTTCAGGCAAGCTTTGTTTGTTAAAATACAAATGAAATATCACTAAAGGGTTACAGCTATTTACAGCTTCCCCTTCGTAGACCCTTTCCAGGTGCACTTCCTGGTGCTAGACTATCTCATCTGAAACACCCAACTGACACATACAAATCTACCACTTACATTATTTCAAATCATCAGTTTAATTTCGGTCTCCCGTAGACTGGAAAGCAGGGAGTACACTCCTCATGTTACCCCTACCACCCTGAAAAAAGCCTGGCAACACAGCGGGCGCCAAAAGCGAACCAAATCAATCAAACAAGCAAAAACCAACTTGAGCGGATTTACTGAGTTCTCATCAGTTGAGGCACCGCACCGTGAGATCATCTCACAAAGACACAGCATGCAAAACCAAATCCTCCAAACAGGCAATTCGGTACCAGCTCGCGCCAGAACCCGCCGAGGGTTGTGCCGCGAGAGACCAGCCTGCAAACTAAAACTCGGCCCCCGGCTCCGCAGCCTTCGGCTGAGCACTGCCTAGCCAGGGCGGTGCTTGTTTATATGGACTGGCCTGGGACCGGGCCGCGGCTCCTGCAGTAAACTGGACACCCAGCGGGCGCCGAGCAGCCCGTCAGCCATTTTCCGAGTCTCTAGCAACCCTGCCAGAAAGTTCACGCCAAATAGGTTAAAAAAAGAAAAAAAAAATTGGACGGGGAGGCGGGCCTGGACCGGGAACTCGCTCCAGGAGCCACACCCTCTGATCGCTGCCTCCCAGAGCTAACAAAACGCACAGCGGAACGCTAACCGCCCGCAGCGAAAGCGCGCACTGCAGCGCCAATGAGCGCGGAGAGAGGCGCTCCGAGCCGCCGCACGCCCAACCAAGAGAGCAGGACTCGCTCCCTCTACTTTGTTATTGGCCAGCCTGTCCTCTCTGCCCGCTGATTGGCTGGATGTGTAGGTACTTCTGATTGGTTCTCCCTGCTGGGGCAGAGGCGGGAGGCTTTGGAAATTGTTCCTTCTGGATTGGCGCATTTGAGCACCTGAGGCAGGGGCTGTCCCGGCCACTCCCTGTCCCATCTCCCGACCCGTACGCTCCCTCCCCTTCAACTCGCGAGCCCGAATGTTTAAAAAGAATTTAAAAAAAAAAAAAATAAAGAGGGCGTGAGCGAGCTCCTGCGCGCCAGCCCGGCCTCCTGCGCAGCGCGCGCCTCGGCGAGGACCCGCGCGAGCTGCCCGCGCCGCTGCCTGCGCTGTTGAATGTGCAGAACCCGTTAGGCCCTGGGAGGAACTACCGTTCCAGCTGGTTCCGGAGCCGAGCGCGCCGCAGGCGAGGGGCGGTCGCGCGGCGGCTCGCGCCTTCCGCGTCTCTGCAGCGTGGGGAGGAGAACCGGCACTTTCCGAGGACGCCACCTCCAGCCGCGACGCTGGCGCGGGCGGGGGTTCACTCGCGGGGGTCCTGAGACTGAGGAAAACGCGCCAAGTTCCCGTCGGTGGCCGAACGGGGACCCTGCGGCTCGGGAGCCCGCCACCGCTGTGCAGCCCGGAGCCTTCCCGGCCGGGCTGCGCCGGGGATGTAGTGGGGCCGCGGCGGGCAGGACCGAGCGGCGGCCCGGCTCCCGCTCCGCGGACGAATGGTCACTCCCCCGCGGGAGGCACCCACCTGCGAGCCCTCTCCCGGGACGGCGGCGGGGCTCACCTGTCGCGCCTGCACTCTGCCCGGCTGGTCTCCCCGGCGGCGGCGCCGCGGACTCGCTCAGGGCCATGACCGGGTAAGGAGGGCCGGGGCTTCGGGGCCCCACGGTTGCGGGGCAGGTGCGGACCGTGGGGGAGCCCCCCCAGGCCCGGGCTGCGCTGCGGGGGGCCGGGAGGAGGACGGCGGGCGCGGCGACCCCGGAGCGGCCACCCGGCAACTTGTGTCCCTCTGCCCGCGCCTTTCGTAACAGGAGCGCTGGCCGGGAGAAGAGGTGTTTGCGATCGCTGTGTCCCAGGTCGGGGTTTGCGAAATTTTACCGCGCATTTTCTTGACTTACACTTTCCCCAGAAGTGTGAACGGCGCCACGTGTCTTAACCCTGCGCCCAAGAGCTTGTCTTTATTGTTTCACATTTTTCTTGAAAAAATAGTTGAGTCCTGTCCTCTTACACAGATTTGAAAAGCAATGGGTCGGGGGTTCCCGGTGTCATTTGGTCAAGAAGGTTTGCCGTTAAGTTTATTTGTACGAAGCTTAGTTTCCAAAGTTCGCGAGAGATGTTTTTGCCCGAAAGCCCCCGCTTAGAAGGGACGGTGAGAGCGTAAGATCGGGCACCATGGGAAAGTGTCACCCTCTTGGCGACCATCAGTGCTGGTTGTTTGGAGGGGCCGGGAAGGGATGGTCTTCTGAGGTGAGGTCCGCTATTTCAGCTGACTGATCACTTTCTCCGTCTCCCATTGGCTCCCAGCAAGGCACCTTTCTCGAGTCGTTAATGCTTGGGGCTCTCTGACAGTTTAGCGAAGGCTGATTTATTATTACTCATAACATTAATGTTTTGTGCTCATCAAATAATAGTAGCAGCTTATTAATAATGTTTCAACAGGAATATTAAGGGGCTAGGAGACAAAATTTTAAGTTGCAGACAAGATGGGAAAATTTGTCGGCTTAAAGTTCTTCCTGAGATGATTCCCCAAAAATGTTTCCACTGCAGTGTGCACTGGAGTGAATGTTTAAGGGGTAGGAGTTGAGTGACTTTTTGTGTACCTCAACTTACTACTCAGATACCTACATTTGAAATATTTTAGGGATATTGGGATGAAAAGGTATTTTTCTTCTAGATATCCCAAGTGAAAAATAGACTTCTATAAAGTATCACAAATATTTCCATATCCTTTTTTCCTTCCATTTTGAAGTTTTACCTTGAAACAGGGTAGAAACCTTGTTCAGTGCAGTTTTAAATCAGAGTTGAGAAATATTTGGAGCTGGGTGTGGTGGCTCACTGAACATTCAAAGCAGCACTAGGGAGAGGCCGAGGCAGGTGGATCTCTCAGTTCCAGGCCAGCCTACATACGGTATTCCAAGACAGCCAGGGCTGTACAGTGAGACCTTGCTTCAAAACAAAATTGGAAAACTAAATTTTTAATGCACATGACATGGAGCAAGTTTTTCCACCCACGGTTCCAACTTTGTATATGTAGCTTCTTTCGGATTTTTATAACTGAAGGCTGGATAATGTGCTGTTCTCTGTATGTGAATTACACTTGAAGCTTTGTAGAGACTTCATTGTGTATATCATAAATTGACTATAAATGGCTGTGGAAAGAACATTCTTCAGTGTTCACTACTACTGTGGTTTTTCATTTGTCTCTGGGGTTTTGTTGTTGTTTTTTTTTTTTACAATTAGAGACGTTTTTGTGAAACCCTATTTTTTAAAACTTGTGTGTGTGTGTGTGTGTGTGTGTGTTTGGATGTGCACACAAAGGTCAGAGAGCACCCTTCAGAAGTTGGGTTCCTGGGCTCAAGCTGTCAGGCTTATTATTATTAGCAAGTGCCTTTACCCACTTGGTCATGTTACCAGCCCTGGGTTTTTACTTAATTCTCTGACTTTATTGTGCTTTGTGTGTGATTTTACTAAATGGGTGTTTTGTGATGTGGCCCTTAACGTGTATATATACTGAAGAAGTAAGACTTTAGTAGTACGTCTTTGAGAAAGTTAGTGGAGCTTCATTTAATCCAGCAGTTCTCACCTTGTGGATTGTGGTCAAAGGACTCTTTTACAGGGGTTGCATACCAGAGATCCTGCATATCATATATTTACATTGCGATTTGTAACAGTAGCAAAACTACAGTTAGGAAGTAGCAACACAATAATCTTACTGTGGGGTCACCACAACATGAAGAACTGTATTAAAGGGTTGCAAGTGCTGATTTAAGCAGTAAACCCTAAGTGTCTACTGTCAGGTATTAGGTTTTTAAATATGGTGTCCTGGTGTGTACCATTCTTTTAGTTTTCACAGTTGTTAATTTTGTCACCTACACCTGATGACTAACTACATCCTTTCTGTGTGTGTGATTAACAGATACAATTGGTGATTACAGCTGCCTTCTGAAAGTTAATTCTCGTCAACTCCTCGCAATTTTAAAAGAAAATGCCTGGTGTCATACCTAGTGAAAGTAATGGGCTTGCAAGAGGGAGTCCATCAAAGAAAAACAGACTTTCTTTGAAGTTTTTTCAGAAAAAGGAAACTAAAAGAGCTTTAGATTTCACTGATTCTCAAGAAAATGAAGAAAAAGCTTCTGAATATAGAGGATCTGAGATGTATGTATTTTATTTTAAATATATTTCTGTACTTTATTCTGAGTCAATGAGGGAACATTGAACTTGGGTTGATACTTCTGTACTGACCTGACAGTTGACATAGGTTAAATACTCATGAATTTGCATTCAGTGAGACAAGGCGTGTCCTGGTGATTTCTCCTAGGGTCACACCCACAGTGTTAACTCATTAACATAACAGCCTTGTGAGTGATTGAGACTGAATTGGGGTATTAAGGACTGAAACTAGTAGAGCCAAACTGTGGTGGTGCAGGTCTTTAATCCCAGCACTTGGGAGGCAGAGACAGGCCTGTCTCTGAGTTCAAGGCCAGTCTGCTCCACCCAGGGAGTTCCAGGACTGACTGCAAAGCTACAGAGAAACCCTGTATTGAAAAAACAAAACGGGGGGGGGGAGTGGGGAGAAACCATCAGTTTATACAGGGCATTGCATGTATTGCATGTACAGACGGGATTTTCTTTGGTTTGGTTCAGTTGACAGTTACTCCAAAACAACTCAGAAAAAAGCAGTAGAGTTGCAAATTATATTGAAACTGGATTTTAAAAATGGCTTTTTAATGCATATTAATTCTTTAGTCACTAAAAAGATAAGGAGAGAAGGAATGCATACAAAGTACAGAGGAGCCCAACATAAAAGCAGATAAAGCTAATTATTTTTCTAGTCTAACCTCATGTTTTCTCTTTTTTATGGTGGATAAGTGCACAAAAAAATGTAATTGATGGTGGAAGTATAAAGCCCTAAATGGAACTCCCTGGTTTCAAATGGCTGTCCTATATATAGGACTGAACAAGTGTTTGAGTGGCATTAGTCTAGCTGCATGATGTTTTTATTGGAATTCGTTATAACGTAAAGTTGTTTTTAAATTAAAAGTAAGGAATAAAAGTGAATATTCCAAATTGCTGTAGTTGGGGTCTTAGTTCAACAAATGGGCGGTTTGTTGAGTAACAATTAGATTTTATCCTGTGTGTGTTTTCCCAGTGATTGTTAGGGTTAGTTTCATAGCTCCGTGAGCTCCTGGGTTCAATCCCAAGTACCAAAGATGGAAAAAAGGTGACCTATTTAAGTGAGGAGAAGCAGTCAATTCTCTTCATAGACTTTCTTCTAAACCTTCTTTAGAAGAATACGAATAGGACCTAATGTATAACCTCCTTAAATAGTGTTGCTAATTATTAGCTCATTCCCAGGTTTATATTCATAATTAAATTGATTAAAAATGTCCCAGTAGGTGAAAGAAACTGCCATATCAGTTCATTTTCTTTTATGGGACTAACATCCTCTTTAGGGAATTATCTGGAGGTTTGTAGAGTGTGACTTAAAGTCTCTATGGGCGTATGCTTATTTTGAGTCTGAAATGTTTCCTCTTGAAACTTCCACCTGACTGTTCATATCATACCCTATTGTAAAAACCTAAACTTAGCGCAGCAGCCTTCCCACTTTAGGGTCTACTTCTTTACATCGTCTCCTCCTTGTGTGTTAACAGTGACCAGGTTGTTCCTGCTGCACAGTCCTCCCCGATAAACTGTGAGAAGAGAGAGAACTTGTTACCATTTGTGGGACTGAATAATCTCGGCAACACTTGTTATCTGAATAGCATTCTTCAGGTAAAATGATGTAACGTTTAATGTTTCTGAAAATTTTAGATTACTGAATGGCTTTGTCTATACTTTGTTTACCTTTATTTGTAAACTAAATTAGGTTATAATACTCTAAACTGCATCTTTTTTTTTTTTTTTTGGTTTTTCGAGACAGAGTTTCTCTGTGGCTTTGGAGCCTGTCCTGGAGCTAGCTCTTGTAGACCAGGCTGGTCTCGAACTCACAAAGATCCGCCTGCCTCTGCCTCCCGAGTGCTGGGATTAAAGGCGTGCGCCACCACCGCCAGGCCTCTAAACTGCATCTTATTAAAGTTCCTGTGGGGTAAGAAAAAACAAAGGGGAGATATAAAAATTGGAAAGATTGCTTAAACAGAAGGTGCCAAACCATTTCCACTCTTCTGCTTTATTCCTGGTGCTGTGTCCACTTAAAAACTTTTGTTATTTTGTGTACCCTTAAAATTTTTTGTTCACTTTTTTTGTCCTTGTAATCTTAATCTTATTAATGTATCTACCTAGGTTCAGTAAGTGCTACTGAGGGTTAGTAGAACAGTGGGTTAGTATTGACGGGGTAGATAACAAGTTTTCATAACATCTTCACATCTGAGTTTTAGGTAAAATACATTAAAAGTGCCCTGTAGAAGGCATTAGTGATTTTAGGTGTATTGTTTGCTTAGTGCTTAGACAATGTCCCTTTTGTAGGTCTTGTACTTTTGTCCTGGTTTTAAATCCGGCGTGAAACACTTATTTAATATTATCTCAAGGAAGAAAGAAGCTCTGAAGGATGACTTGAATCAAAAAGATAAGGTAAAAAAAAATTAATTTTTTTTTTTTTTGAGACAAGATTCCTCTGTCCTGAAACTAGCTCTAGTAGTCCAGGCTGGCCTTCAACTCAGAGATCTGCCTGCTTCCTGAGTGCTGGGATTAAAGGCGTGCACCACCACTGCCCAAACCCAAAAATATTTTGAAAAGCAAAATAAGATGGGTGAAGGACATGCATGGTGGTGCACACCTTTAATCCCAGCATTTGGGAGGCAGACACAAGTGGATCTCTGAGGCTGAGGCCAAGCCTGCTTTGTCTCTATTTGATTTCTTGACCAGACAGGGCTACACAGTGACACCCTGTCTCAACAACAAAAAACTCACACAAACAAGAAGCTAATGAGAGGAGTTAAATTTATTTGTTAAATAAATAAGAGGTTAATAGGTTAATATTAATGTTAAATAAAAGGTAATAGAACAATGGTGATAGGTCATTTCTGTTGATTTATATATAAGAATTAAGCTTTTAAGTACTGTATACTATTGTATTTTTCATTCTGATAGAGGACCTTACCAGATTATCCGGTCTTGTATAGAGGGTTTTCTTTGCAGTGTTTACTAGACAAGTGAAGCTCCACGACTGAGCCACATTCCTAGCCTCAAAGAAAACTGATTAGAAAATCACTTTTCCATTTAGAAAGCAACTGGAAAAAACTCTAAAATGAAAAATGTTGACATGTGTTTAATAGAATTTTTGTTGTACAGAAATTAAAATTAGAAGAGCTACATTATGAGGTATGTATTTGATGTTTATAAATTAATTTTTTTTTGATAGGGAAGCTGCAAAGAAGATCCTTTGGCAAGTTATGAGCTTATATGCAGTTTACAGTCCTTAATAATTTCAGTGGAACAGCTTCAGGCTAGTTTTCTCTTAAATCCAGAGAAATATACAGATGAACTTGCTACACAGCCAAGGCGACTGCTTAACACACTCAGGTATAGCCTTTCTAACACAATTTTACAATTGCTCGTCTGTTTCTGTTTTTAGACAAGAGTGATATATGAATAAGGAATAAATCGCAAGAAAATTGAAGCTCCTAGACTCACAACCTTTTATATCCCAGAGGCTTTGAAAATTAATTTTTAAAAATAAATTATACTAAGTTAATTAGATTCAAATGTATATGTCTATTTATATTCTTTACTCAGTTCTTTCTGATGTGAATTAATAAATTTTCTATCAAAAGATTGTGTGATTATAGGATATTGCCCCATTTGTTGATGATTCATACTTTTATATGTGCTGTATTACACTCCTTAAAAAAATACATATATATGTAATAGATGGGCTCCACATCAGATCAGTCTCTGCTGGTAAAGCCTAGGTATTCAGTTACTCATTTTGTGGTACTAAGGATCAATCCCAGGCCTTGTGCATGTTAGAGCATATACTCCATCATTGACCAACATCCTATAGACCGATATTGTCATCTGAAAATGAAAATACCATAATTCCTAAACACGTGTGGTCCTAAGAATTTCAGATTAGAAATTGTAGGTCTATATACAAAATGTATTATGCATAAAACTGCAGGTTTTAAATACTTATTATATGTGTTTAAAAATTAACACACACACATATGATCTGTAACATTACGAAAATTTCATAATGAGACCTGACGTAAAAACGTCTTTTTAGTTTTTAATAGATGTAGGCCCAGGACATTTATTTACCTTTGTTATGAGGCATTATAAAATGGGGGCCAAGATCTAATTCTGGACCCTCACTTTGTATCTTTCAGGCAAGTTATTTTAACCTTGTGGCATCTGTCAGTAGTTACTATTAATAGCAGTTATTGTGCGGGACACACAGCATTTCTAATAAAACCTCATGTGGTATAGCATGTCAGCATTAGTTATTCATAATATTTAGAAGAGGGTCACAGTACAGTGACAATAAAATACGGTAAATTGGTTTTTACTTTTAACTGTAAATTTAGGTAAGAGGTTTTAAAATAGAAGAATACTTTTGGATATTTAAAATAGTGGATGGAAATTTTTTTTACGTTACTATACAAAGCTAGAATTGGCTAAAATGAACACTTCTATTGATTAGGGAGCTCAACCCTATGTATGAAGGTTATCTGCAGCATGATGCACAGGAAGTGCTCCAGTGTATTCTGGGAAACATTCAAGAAACATGCCAACTCCTGAAAAAAGATGAAGTGAAAAGTTTGCCTGAATTATCTACAAAGGTAGAAGAAAAATCTCATCAGAAAGAGGAAATGAAAGGAGTCAACAGCACGGAGATGGACAGTATGAGGAATCTGGAGGACTTTAAAGAAAAACTCCCAAAAGGAAACTGGAAAAGGAAATGTGACAGTGATTCTGGTAACATGAAGAAAAAAGTTAAATTGTCCAAGGAATCCCAGTCACTGGAAGAGAACCAGAGGCAAACTAGATCAAAAAGAAAAGCTACTGGTGACACATTAGAGGCGTCTCCTAACATCATCCCCAAGTGTGTTTCTGAAAATGAGAATGTAAGACCCTCTCAAAAGAAATCAAAAGTTAAAATAAATTGGCTAAAGTCTACCACTAAGCAACCCAGCATTCTTTCTAAGTTCTGTAGTCTGGGGAAAATAACAACAAACCAGCGATCCAAAGGACAATCTAAAGAAAATGAGTCTGATCTTGAAGAGGACCCAGGGAAACATGAAGGTGGTGGTATACTCGACTCCCCAGGAAGTAGTGGTACACCTGTGGCCGCTAGTGATGTGAAGTCCATAAATAAAGGTCAGTGTAGTTATTAAAATGACAAGTTGAGATATTAATAACTGTAGAAATATACAATATTTAAGATTTTTTTTTAGAAGGTAACTTAACCATTGGATGTCAACTGTAGTGTTTAAAGTGTTATACTTGAGTGTATGAACATGTATTACGTAATGCTCTTGTATTAATGTTAGGGTAATTTTGCTCGATGGTTTCTAAAGTAGGGAAGTTCAGTACATTTTTAATGGGAAAGCTTTGGGTTTCCCCCCCTTTTATATACAGAATATGACAAACTCTTAAGGGACACAATTCAGTGAATCTTAGTTGAGATTTTTATACATGTATGCATCTTAGGGAAAATCTGTAGTTAATGTGATTGTGCCAATTTTTTCTTTCTTTCTCTGGGGCAATTCTAATAGGACATGTCTTTGGGAGGCAAGTTGAAGATTCAGCTGACTTCATTCTAAGGATAGTAATTTCTATTTAAAATGTTTTTGGTAGTGACTACATTTAATTAAGACACTGCTTAACTAGATGTGAAAAAGGTGTTCATGATATACTTTATTTCAATGGGAAATTGATGAATTGGACTATACTGAAAAACAAATCTTTATAGACTTAATTTTTCTGATTTTGTTTTAGGTGCAGAACAAATTGGTTTTGAACTCGTAGAGAAATTATTTCAAGGTCAGCTAGTATTAAGGACTCGCTGTTTGGAATGTGAAAGCTTAACAGAAAGAAGAGAAGATTTCCAGGATATTAGTGTCCCAGTGCAAGAAGATGAGCTTTCTAAAGTTGAGGAGAGCTCTGAAAGTAAGCAAATGGGAGCCTGTGTATAGTATAGTGTACTATCCTTGGCATATAATATATAGCCTTCCTGTTATCTTGTACCATTTATTAGTTATATTTATGAAATTGTAGCATTTTAATTTGAAATGTTGGAATGCAAAATGAAATAGTTTAACATTTGGAACCCTAATATTTGGTAACTGGAGTCGTCTTAAAATTAAATATTTGAGCCACTGTTGTATTCAGTGTAAACCATGAAAAGTATAGACTGTCCTGAGGAATCATGAAGCCGGCTTTACTGGAGATACTGGCAGTTGACTTATATTTAGCAGGGACTGGGCTGACCTGGCTTTTTTTCTTTTTTTTGGCTAATAATATTTAGAACACATGCATGTGTACTTTCAGGATTACTGAAAGCAAATGAAATCTTTTTAGATGTTGGGGATGGATTATTTGAAACTGAATGATTTTGGACATGGAACCTTGTTTAATTTTTGAATGTCTAAAAGATACTATGAATGAACAATTCTGTTTTATAGTTTCTCCAGAGCCAAAAACAGAAATGAAGACCTTGAGATGGGCAATTTCACAATTTGCTTCAGTGGAAAGAATTGTAGGGGAAGACAAATACTTCTGTGAAAATTGCCATCATTATACGGAAGCAGAGCGAAGTCTCTTATTTGATAAAATGCCTGAAGTTATCACTATCCATCTGAAGTGCTTTGCTGCTAGTGGCTTGGAGTGAGTATTGTGAATGAACTGAGGGTCTGTCAGAAACAACTCTGCTCTCTGTAGGCGGGCTGTCGGGGCATGCATCCTACATAACTGTGCTCTTGGGGGGCTGATGGTACAGCTCAGATAGTGTGTATCATTTCTTATTCATTATGTAGGTGCTAGTTGTATAGTATTCTGCTTTAGTGGAACTGACTGAAATGGAGAAATCTTAATACTCCTTTCCTTCCCCTTCTTTGAGACTGGGTTTCACTGTTACATCCATAGCTGGCCTCAGAATACAGCTATCCTCTTGCCTCAGAGGCTGAAGCTAGAATTAGACGTGTGAGCCACGAGACTCATGCATACTTTTGGGGGGGGGTATAACAAAGCAAAATTCTTTTCAATTTTAGGAAAAGTTGAAAATTGAACTCATCTCTGAAAACTGGGAAATTTTATAGTTGGAAATTTGTCTATAAGCTATTAAAAATAGATATAAAAATGGATGTTTTGGATAATCTGTCTTTTCTGACATACTGTTGCACACTCCATGGTCTTCCACCTGCCTCTGCTTCCCAAATGCCAGGATTAAAGGTGTGCACTGTGACACCTAGGTTCTATTTTAATATTTTTGTGTATGTGCTTTTTCAAAATTGAGGTCTTAGTCTTTCTTTGCTTATAACTAAACGTTAAGGGCTTAATACTTGGTTTCACATTGTGTGTAAAATTTTACATTTAAAATGGAATTATAGGAAACCTTTTTTTCCTTCCAAAGGTTTGATTGTTATGGTGGTGGACTTTCCAAGATCAACACTCCTTTATTGACACCTCTTAAACTGTCACTAGAAGAATGGAGCACAAAGCCGACTAATGACAGCTATGGATTATTTGCTGTTGTTATGCACAGTGGCATTACCATTAGTAGTGGGCACTATACTGCTTCTGTTAAAGTCACTGACCTTAACAGTCTGGAACTAGATAAAGGGCATTTTGTGGTCGACCAGATGTGTGAAATAGGTAAGCCAGAGCCACTGAATGAGGAAGCAAGGGGGATGGCTGAAAATTACGATGATGAAGTTTCAATTAGAGTTGGTGGAAATGCCCAGCCAAGTAAAGTTTTGAACAAAAAAAATGTAGAAGCTGTTGGACTTCTTGGAGGACAAAAGAGCAAAGCAGATTATGAACTGTACAACAAAGCGTCTAATCCTGATAAGGTTGCCGGGACAGCATTTGCTGAAAATAGAAATTCTGAAACTAATGATACTAATGGGACCCACGAATCTGACAGGAACAAGGAATCCAGTGACCAAACAGGCATTAACATGAATGGATTGGAGAACAAAATTTCATATGTAGTGCAAAGCTTAAAGGAGTATGAGGGGAAGTGGTTGCTTTTTGATGATTCTGAAGTAAAAGTTACAGAAGAAAAGGACTTTTTAAATTCTCTTTCCCCTTCTACATCTCCTACATCTACTCCTTACTTGCTATTTTATAAGAAATTATAGTGAGTATATTTTCCTTGTGTATATATTAAACAGACCTGGACAAACATTGGTAAAGTTGATTACACCTAAGAGTCTTTAGTTTATCTTTTGAAGCTATTGAATATTATTGGTCTCTCTAGGTTTTTATATAAATAGTGAGATTTTAAATACTGAAAAACCATGTTAATTTTTAGAATCATTTTCCTTAGTAGAGACTAGTGATGCATAAGCTTCTGGGAACAAACTTGTATAGGTACTGAATAATCCAAAATAGAAGTTTGAAAGCAGTTAACACTTTTGGATTTACACAATCTTTTGTGTTTGCTTTTTAAAATAAAGTGCTTGTATTTGTATTCTTCATATTTTGGGGGTAATTATCTACTTGATGTTTATAGGTCTGGCTTTTTCACCTGAGAAACAGAATCTCATTCAGTATATTTAGTTTTATAGTAGTCATGGAGCCAAATCTTTGGGCAGTATCAGAGGCACGAAGACTAGAATGTGTATATTCACAATGATGTATATTTTGTGCCTTCAATAACTTTGGAAAGTGCCTCAGACAACCTGGCAGTCCCTCTATCTTCATAAGAATTTTATATGTATTTATGAAGATGACTCTAGTCAATCTTGCGCATGACTAATTTGTATCTCTTCATATTCATTCTGCATGATCTGTATATAGTACATCAACTTAGAGGTATGACCTTTAACTTTTTTAAAAACTGGGAGGTCAATAAAATTTAAGCTGTTTAACAACCATGTATATAAATGTGTGATTTTTAAATGCATATTTTTATCAATGTGGAGTTCTTAAAAACAAATGTATACATACATAAGAGAATAATCATGCGCGATACCTTCAGTATTCAATTTCTGGCAGTGGAGGGCAGAGGTGAAAAGCATTTTCAGAGAGAACTACTTTAGTCCATCCAAGCTGTCTTAGTTTTAAGACTATGTTTGGCACACATAGAAGGTTGGCAAAGTTTTAAGTCATTCTAAGTCACTTGTTTTAGGACTACAAGGGACATTCTTTGCATTAAGCTTTCCTCAGAAATGAGTAAGTAGATAATGCTACTGGAATAACATTTCATTCTGATAGGAAAGGTTGCTTATTCCATTAACATTCTCCCGCAGATGGTGCATGGGGATGAAGTCTGCTTGCCTTTTCAGTAGTTGACAATCACTGGTGAATCTTAAAAATAACCATCCTGTGCTGTCAATTAGAGCTGCAGAGAGTTCCAGACCAAAAAGGTTGTGTTTTCAGAAAACATTGCCAGGAAATATAACAAAATGGAGTAAGAAGTCATTCTAACTCATGAGAAAATAACTGGTATTTCATAACTAAATCATAATTACATAAATCTTAAAGTCCTGCATACCACTGAGATGTGAAGCAGTTCAAGTAACAAAGTGAGAAGTGACAAGTGTGTACTTAGTGTCTTCTCCCTAAACGCTACCTCTTTTACCTCCCACAACCCACCAAAGAGAGGAAAGGATGCCATTTCTAATGACCCACCAGTACTCAGCACTTAAGGGTATTATCAGTGTTGCTGTTCTGTACGCCTCAGTGCCAAAAAATGTTTAAAACATTCAGGAAATGTCAGTATTCACTGGGGTAATTGTGACACTGTGTAAAGTGTTGATTTTTGCTGTGTACCTTTTTCATATTGAAATTACAATTACTTTGATGACAGCAACTAATTTATGCATTTTGTAAAACCATGTCATTTCTCACTTAATTGGTAGATTAAAACCAATGAAGCCCTAGCTCTGTGTTAACGTCCGTGATAAGAAATAGCCTTAAAGCAGCTTCTAGTTAATGGTTCAGTCAGTGAACATTGGTAGCTTAATTCGAGGCACAGAAATCAGTTCAAATTGCTGATTCATGAAGTTGATACTAATAAATGATCCATAAAGATCAAGCTACTGTCGTTACCATATTATCAGTATTAGATATTCTGGTATATAATCATTTATAGAATTTTTTTCTTTTGAGACATAGTTTCTCTGTAAACTAGGCTGGCCTCCAACTCACAGAGTGCTGCCTCTGCTTCTTGAGTGCTGGAATTAAAGGCGTGTGCCATCTATGCCTGGTTTTATGGAAATGTCTTATCAAATACATTTTTGGCAATTCTTAATAGGTCTTTTTTTGGGAGTAGAATCTGCCATCAACCATTTTTTGAACAATTCATTTTTTTCCCATTGTAATAGAGAAAAAAATAAAACAAAATCCCACTCATTAAAATTAGTGTAAACATTCACATATTTAATAGTACCTTTAAAATAAGCATTACTACATTTAAAATGGTTCCAAAATGAATCTATAAATGGTAATATAAATTAAAAAATAAGAACTTAAAGTAAATAAATTTAACATTAGCTATGGTATAAATAATTGTAAATGTGTACTGTACCTTTGAATCATTAAAATTTTTTTAAAAGATGACAACATGTTACCAGAAGGTTAAACACCACAGCCATGAGCCTGACATGTAACAGCCTGAATCTGGTAGCACATTCTCCAGTGAGTAAATGCTATTGCTTCCAGAATGACATCCAAGTCCTGTGTTGCAATAGACCCCTCAGTCAATGTTGAATACACGGCTCGTTTCAAGTGACTAGAACAAGAGTATACTTTAGAGTTCCATTTTTCGAAGGCTCATTCGGCTGAAGGAATCTCTGAGGAAAATAAGAGAATATGATTAAGAACAATTTTTAGAAGGTACCATGGTTTTTTTTTTCTTCTCATAAACCTTTAAGGGTTTTTTGTTTTCCCTGCCAGAGACACCTCAATATTAGATGCTCATCTTACATTCTCTATCATGTTCTGGTTTACAGATTTCTCTACATATTAGAGGTATGTGATAGCAGCCACTTTGTAAAATCTATTGATTATTTGTCCAAAAGGTTATTTGGATATCTACTTAAGGTACCATGGGAGAGATTTCTGAAGTATTCAGAATTACTATGGTAAAAGGTAAGTGTTTTCTAATCATAAACTTGAAACCAAACAAGTGTTTCTCAAACTACAGTATCTTCTATGTGGATTTATATATTACTATTTACCATGTTTGAAATTAAGGAAAATTTAAGTTATTTTACAAAGTAGCTGATTATGTTATTTAAAAAACAAAACAAAAAACTTGCAAGGGGCAGGCATGGTGGCTCACACCTTTAATCCTGGCACTCAGGAGGCAGAGACAAGTGGATCTCTGAATTTGAGGTCAGCCAGGGCTGGGCAGTGGTGGCACAGGCCTGTAATCACAGCAATTGGGAGGCAGGCCTGACCTACATTTAAAAAGAGTAGCATTCATACATAATGTCTAGCTTAATAGAAGGCCTAAATTCTCCAACCTGCTTCTACAGTCAATCACTTACAACAGCACATCTCTCCCGGTCTCTGGGAAAGTCCATTCTACCCATGTGAGAGTAAAGATGGTCAAGGTCCCAGATTACATTTGACAAAACAACATTCTAGGTCTTATATTTTAAGCAAAATTCTAAAGACTTAGGGATTTTATTCATAAAATGTCTCTTTGTAGATTT
Source organism: Dicrostonyx torquatus (assembly GCA_028555095.1). Taxonomy (NCBI): domain Eukaryota; kingdom Metazoa; phylum Chordata; class Mammalia; order Rodentia; family Cricetidae; genus Dicrostonyx; species Dicrostonyx torquatus. The sequence goes on along the minus strand of JAQHUG010000012.1, from coordinate 13,285,554 downwards.
CCTTCCTCATGAATTGGTTCTTTTGCTCATCCTTCCTAATGTTAGTTAAGCAGGTGCCATGGGAGTTTAGGAAAGGTAGCAGCAGTTACAAAGAGAATGACAATTACCTTTGAAGTTCAAAGATTGCTTTTTTAGTTCCAGGGGAGAGTTTTAAAGGCTGGATACTACTCATCAAGAAAAGGGATTGTTAACTCTCCAGCTTAAGAGTGCTTTCTGCCCTTGCTCTTATAGAAGACCCAGGTTAGGTTCCCAGTACCCATAGGTTGCTCACAACCTTCTGTAACTCCAGTTCCAGGAGATCAGATGCCTTCTAGTCTCCAAGGGCATCTGCATGCACATCCTATACATAAACCCGTGCATAAACACACACACACACATACAGTCTCTGGGAGTACTGGGGATGTAATTCAGTTAAGTGCTTGCCTAGCATGCACCAAGCTCTGGTTAGTCTCTGGGTCTAGTACCCTTGTAATTGAAGCACTCTGGAGGTGCAGGCAGGATGATCAGAAGTTCAAGGCCATTCTCCCACTACAGATTGAATTCAAGGCCAGCACCGAGTTATAGGATACCTGTTTCAAAAGAATTAATTTTGATTTTTTAAAAAAGGGAAAAAAAAAAAGGCTCCCTATATCTGGGCTTCGCAATGTATGCCTGAGCAGCAGATGCAGGAAAATGGTCAAAGGTCAACCTGGTTTAAGTAGCAACAGTTCAAATCACTGCCGCCTTCCAAACAAAACCACCAAACCAAACAAAAACCAAAAATTCCTCAGAACCAAAAACAGCATGCCATTATTAAGTTCAGAGGACTAGACTAGGGAGATGACAGGAGCCTGAAACTATGTTGTGCTGAAGGAACATCCTTCAGCTATAACAGCCTCAGCACAGGAAGGACTGGAGAGTGAGGGAGAAACTGGAACTAGAATTTGCCAACTGCTTGATCACTGGATACCTTGCACCTTCACATCCCCTGGGGCCCCTGACCTGCTGGGGCTGATGATGCTCCCTGGAGGATGTGACATAAAGCAGGCCCTTGGCTGATTTCTTTCCTTTTTTTTCCCCCGGTTTTTTGAGACAGGGTTTCTCTGTAGCTTTGGAGCCTGTCCTGGAACTAGCTCTTGTAGACCAGGCTGGCCTCGAACTCACAGAGATCCACCTGCCTCTGCTTCCCGAGTGCTGGGATTAAAGGCGTGCGCCACCACCTCCCGGCTCTTCTTTCCTTTTTTAAGATAGCATTTGTCTGTGTGGCCCAGATGCTCCTTGAATTTACAGCCCTGCTTCATCTTCTCTAGTACTAGCAGTATACAGTAGCTGTTTTTCTGAATGAATATGTGAATTTGTTTCATTCAGTGGCTTCTCAGGTTATTAAACAACGTAATTGGTTTTAGTCCCTTTTTCAAAGAAAAGGGTGATAAAACAGTGCCACAATAATCCAACAGAGAAATAGAAATTCAATAAAAAAGATGTGAAAAAAGGGGCAGTTTATTTTTATCAGTTTCTGCCCAGTTTGCAGAGCTCAGGTGTTACAGAATGAATGAGTGCATGGGTTCTTCATCTGCAATGGTATTTTCACCAAGGTCCACCTCAGGTACTAAACATGGGGCAAGTAATTCTCACGTGGAACCAGGATGCAATCGTAGAAAATTCCAAGTCCTTTTTGACTTGGACAGTCAGGTCACCTGCTTTAATCTGTGGCAAGGTTATGTAGACTATTAATGGCCCTGGCTGAGGAAAAGGAAGACCTAGCACATGAAGCAAGCATTCTAGTCAATTCTCTCACAAATGTGCCAGAAGCTGGGACAGGACTTGGAATGGGTTTATGAAGGAAGACTTGGGAGTACTGTTCCAGTTAGCGTATCTTCCACAGAAAAGGCTGACTTTCAGACTGATCAGGGGACAAATGGCAATGGCTCATATATTAGTTGAATTTATTAGGTTTTGAGGGACACAACTTCTGAAATTTTGTAATAAAAGGCTGTAAAACTTAAAATTGATCAGTTTTTCTTTTCCTAAGAAGCTCCAAGGAGGAAGCAGCAAGCGTACCTGTGGCAGGTGACAGGCAGCGCTGCCTTGTACAGCTGAGGGATTTTTCTGTTTATCAGTGGCTGCAGGGCCTCTTTAAGGCGGTGATAGTTTCTCTCCAGTTCTCTTTGATACTCCTTTTGATCTGGCCCAATTAAGCTCTTATTTTTTCTTAAGGCATCCTCACACCTAGGGGGTAAGAAAATACATGTTTAGATATTCCCCTCCTGGAAATTCATAGTCTTACCCACCCACAGACAGACACATTTACCATGATGAGGACATCCCATATTTCAGCTGAGTCTCTCTTGTTTTAGGTTTATGGTAGTGTTACGGTTTGAGTATAATATGGCTCTATAGACTTCATGTGTTGAAGGCTTTGTCCCCAGCTCATGATACCAAGAAGACTGGATCATGAGGGTGCTAACTCCATCAGTGACTTATTAGGAGGATGGGTGGATGGAGAAATAGGAGTGGTGTGCTTCTGAAAGTCTACTGTGTCCTGGGCCAGTTGCTCGCTCTCTGTTTCCTCTCTGTGATGGAGTAGTCATCTGAGTTGCTTTAAAATCTAATAAATACTTCCTGTAATCATTATTCCTATACTCATTAAATTAAATACATTTTTCATTAATTTGTAGCCCAGGCTGGTCTAGAACTTGTGATTCTTCTGTCTTAGCTTCTTAGTACTGGGAAGTGTGTGCCACCATATCTGACTTTCACAGTGACAGGGGATCAAACCAGAGTGGTGGCACATGCCTATAACCCTAGTGGTTAAGAGTCTGAAGCAGGAGAACAGCAAGTTCAAGGCTTATGTGGGCTGTCTCAACACAACAGTCATACCTATATATGTATATCAATATCTCCTTGCTTGTGAATGCTTAGACAAATGCATAGTTTTAAATGCTTATAAAGAAGAGGCCATCAAGCTTGACAGCCTGATTCCAGAGACCCACATAGTAGAAAGAGAGAACTAACTCCTGTAATTTGTCTTCTGGCCTCAAAAGCAGGTCCAGAACATTTGCATGTGTATGTACACACAAACACAAATAAATGCAATTTTAAAATTAAAAACTGTTAGTTTCAAAAAGCAATTTGAACAGACTAAGCTCAAAATATGAATTTAAAGTGTGTATCACCTAGGTGAACACATGAACCCCAAATCTGTTCTATATGTGGTATCCCATTCATTCTTCTATGTACATGTTTTGTATTTATATGCTTTGCAATAGGAGCACAGCCACTAGTCTCCAAATATATCCAAAATATATCAGCTAGAGGGAAAAAAGTACATACATTCATATAGTGGAACACACAAAAATTAAGTAAAGCAACATTTATAATCACTTGAAGACAGCAGCTGAGAAACTAATACACACTTTTCATTTACATAAGATTAAAAGGATGTAAAACGGCACATCACTCAGGGATTCAGTCATTTCTGATAAAACTGTAAAAACAAGAAAACAACAGAATTCAGGACACTTCTGGAAGCGTCACTTGAGAGGAGGATGACAGCAGAGTATAGAAACATTATCTTTTAAAACATTTTTATGATTTATTTAACTTTATTTTATGTGCATTGGTGTGAAGGTATCAGATCCCCTGCAACTGGATCTTCGGACAGTTGTAAGCTGCCATGTGGGTGCTGGGAATTGAATTCAGATCCTCTGGAAGAGCAGTTAGTGCTCTTAACCACTGAGCCATCTCTCCAGCCCAAAGTAGATTATTTTAATTCAAGATTAATGAAGATAAATTTTAAAATAATCTCAGACCAAAAGTACATAGAAAGTATTATTTTTAGTAATTAAGAACAAATCGAAGTGTCATGAAAATTGATCAGCAAGAGACACCCTATTTATATGGGTTTTAATAAAGCTGGGGGCTGAGACTAGAGTACCGGCATTCATGGCATTATTAGTGCTGACACATTTTGGGATGTATACTATATTAAGAGCCAATATAAATGTTTATTTTGGCTCAGTGATTTCATGATGGAAATTTTAATTCAACAAAAGAAAGAAGGCCCACTGTGCTATAAATTACATCACATTTAAATTCAAACTGAGGAAAACAATATCAAACCAGTTAAATTGATGAATATCACCATTTAAATAATGGTTATTATTTTAACTGAAATATAGTTTAAGATTATATTCAAACTGAACTATGATACTGTGTGTGTGTGTGTGTTAGTAGAAACACACAACTAACAGAAAAAAGAAAAAAGGCATGGCACAACAGGCATGGTGGCACACACCTTTAATCTGAGTACTCAGGAGGCAGAGGCAGGCAGATCTCTGTGAGTTCAAGGCCAGTCTGGTCTACAAAGTCAGTTGTTACACTGAGAAACTTGTCTCCAAAAACCAACCCCCCACAAAAGAGTATTGAGTCTAATTCTTTCTTCCTCCCCAACTTCCCCACTCTTTCTTCGAAACAACTTTTCAACCTGAGGCCCAAGTGGAGAGTGGACCTCATTGCATAACCCAGGATAACTTCAAACTCACAACTATCCTCCTGTTTCAGCCTCCAAGTGACTTACAGCCATGTGGTACCAACCAGCTATGTAACTTTTTCTTCTGTAAGGTTTGTATTATGAAGCATTTAAAAACTTTTGGCCTTTTTTTTTTTTAATAATCGAAAAGGAGAAAGTTCTCCATCCTGACAATACCACACAAGAAGTCCTGTTGACTACAAGAATTCATTCCTCTGAAGTGAGTCTCTTTAGCGTTAGGATGCAGCTCAGGAGTCCTGTGCATGCCTTCTTTGTGTGAGACCCTGCCTTTTATACCAAGTACCAAAAAAGAACAAGCAAACAAAGTAAGTATATCCAAAAAGATAACTGTTTACAATTGCAGTCCTGATAAAACATCTTAAAACAATAGCAAGCAAAAAGTTATCAGATTATCTATTATTAAATTACAATGACCCATAGAAATCTGTATTATCCCATAATCACCTGGCCTAAAGACAGCAGGATTTATTTTGTTGTTTTAAACCTCCTAAACAATGAAATTAATGCTAGCAATTTGTGAATTTCATAAGTATGAAATATGTACATCTTCCAGGAAGTGGTGCAGGTCATGTGTTCACGTAAGTAACTAACTATATTTCCTGCTATGAGGCCATCTAGCCAAATGATTACATTATAGGATACATAAAACTAAATAAAGCTCTTATAGCAAATTCAGGAAATAATCAACAGAGTGAAGAAACAACCTACATGTAGACAAAAATATGTGCAAAATATAAATGTGACAGGGTTATTATCTAGGGCACATAAGAAAACTCAAACGTAACAATCCAACAAAAGACAAAATACAGATATTGATCCCAGAAGATACAAAAATAGACAATACATACACAAAAATTAGCAATACTAATCATTAGAAAAATGCAAATCACAACCACCTCATCCCATTTAGAAGAACAGCTATTATCAAAAAGACATCAATTAGTAAGTGATGGTGAGAACGTGGAGCAAAGGCTGCTTTTGCACACTGCTGGTCAACGCACTCTCTATAGTATGTAGCTCTTCAAAAGCACAAGAAAAGGGGCTGGAGAGGTGGCTCAGTAGGTAAGAGCACTAGTTGCTCTTGCAAGGGCCTGAGTTTGTCTAGGGCACACACATGGTGGCTCACAATCATCTGTTACTCTAGTGTATGTAACTCCCTCTTCTGGCCTCTGCAGGCACAATCATAATACACAGGCATACATATAGGCAAAACACCTGCACACATAAAAAGAAGCTTAAACAAAAACAAAATAGAACTACCAAATGGCAAAACAACCCATACCCAGGTCTACCCCCAAAGGAAACAGTCAGTTAGGTTAAAAAGTAATTTATAACCCACCCCCACTTCGTTCACTGCAGCATGATTCACAATAGCCAAGAAGTTGGAACAACCTACGCCAGCCATCTATCAAATGACGAATGGGGTTAACAGGGGTGGCAGGAGATGAGAAAGGTAGAGGGCGAGAGAATTCAGAATGTATTACATAAATGTATGAAACTCTCAAAGAACAAATTTAATAATAAAAGGGGGGAAGACGGGGAGGTCGGGAGGTGGCTGTCTAAGCATGAAGACCTGAGCCCAATCCCTTAGCACACATGGAAAAACCAAAACCACAACAATGATGAGGGGCCAGGTGTGGAGTTCCATATACAAATTAATCTCAGTGGTAGATGGGTGGAGAGGAGTGGGGAGACAGGAGGAGGCATGGGGCTCACTAGCCAGTCAATCTAGCTTGCTCAGGAAGAGACTTTCAAAATATATGGTAGAAAATATTGGAGGAGGACACCCAATTTCAATTTCAGGTTTCTCTTTGCATACATATACAAATATACAAACATGGTACATATATACAATGGAATACATTTTAGCCTTAAAATCGAGTCTTATTCACAGCAACACATAAGAAAACAGATATTGTACAGAGTGAAATAAGTCTAGCTCAGGAAGACAGGTATTATACATGTGTAATCTAAAAATGTGATTCCCAAAGAAGTTGGGACTAAAACAGTGGGTACCAGAAGCTGGGGGGAAAGATGGGGCAATGGGCAGAGAGACTGGTAAAGGATGCTTAGCTACATCAGACTGGAGTGAGACACCGTGGAATGCTATTACAAATTAGGGTAACCACAGACAACATGTATATATATACACATACATACATACACACACACACACTCCCAATATGGGCATAATGTAGTGTATTCATGGATCAAAACCTATCAATTCATCACTTTATCAGTTAAAACAAATCTATGTTTAAACATCACAAAATTTCATAGAACTGATTAAGTTTATTTTGTTTCTGTGACAGAGTCTGGCTCAGTCCAGTCTGGCCTCAGTTGCCGGATAAAAGATGTCCCTGAACCTCTGATTCTCCTGAATGTACCTCTTAAGTTCTGAGATTAATTATAGCTATATGTTTAAACATTTTATGTAGTCCTAGGGATCAAACCTAGAAGGACTCCATACATGCTACATACACAGACACTGTTACCAGCTGAGCTGTGTCCTGCAGACCCCAGATGAAGCTTTTTAAGTTTTTATTTTGGGTGTCTATAAAGCTCAGGTGAAAGGAACTGAGAGTTCTGTAAAGCTAATGCAATGAAAAGGGAAGTGGAAGCACCATCCACATTTACTGATGATAAAAATCAATGTCCATTGCTGTGGGATAATGCTTTTGTACACTGTAAAGATTTGTCACTCATATTGGTTTAATAAAATGCTGATTGGCCAGTAGCCAGGCAGGAAGTATAGATGGGGTGACCAAACTAGGAGAATTCTGGGAAGAGAAAAGGCAGAGATGCAGTTGCCACACAGACACAGAGGAATCAAGATGAGAATGCCTCACTGAGAAAAGGTACCAAGCTTAATTTAGATAAGAATTATGGGTTGATTTAAGTTGTAAGAGCTAATTAATAATAAGCCTGAGCTAATAGGCCAAACAGTTTATAATTAATATAAGCCTCTGTGTATTTCTTTGGACTAAATGGATGCGGGACCAGGTGGGACAGAAACTTTTGTCTAAAGTTCATAAGTTATTTATAATTTAATAAACACATTCAATAAACAATTTGACAAGATAAACCATGTTAGAAAGTACGAGACGGGGTTCTCTGGCTCAAGCTCTGATGCTTTGTTAGCTGGAACTCAGTCACAATGGCCCAGTGGCTCTTTCAGAAACCTTTGGTAGTGTGGAGGATTGAATCCAGTATCTTGGATGTGCTAGGCAAGTGCTCTTCCACTGAGCTGCAGCTACGGCCCATGATACTCTTTAGTCTGACTTTTAGTGCTTCCTAGGTGTTTCTTAGGCCCTTATCCCATGGCTTCTATGGTTTCAGCATCACTGCATTGCTGATGATTCTTACACAGATACTGAAGTTGGCTCATGCTTTTTTCTATTTGGTATAATCTTTTACTTTTTTAATGTCTAAAACCTAGAATTAATTCTTCAAGGTCCACAGAAAATGTGTGGAATTTTCCTAACAATGCCAAGTTATATTAATCATTCTCTCTTTTGTGATCATATTGTTAATAAGTAAGAATTAGGAATTAAGTAATGAGTTGATAAAGACTTTTCCCTATTGTTACAAATTCTAATATTTATTGAATGCCTATTATGTGTCAAATATTAGTCTAGGAATGCTTTTAGGTTGATTTTGTGCAGGGAGAAGTTAAGACATACACCAGCCGGGCAGTGGTGGCACACGCCTTTAATCCCAGCACTCAGGAGGCAGAGGCAGGTGGATCTCTGTGAGTTCGAGGCCAGCCTGGTCTACAAGAGCTAGCTCAAGGACAGGCACCAAAGCTACAGAGAAATCCTGTCTCAGAAAACAAACAAACAAAAAACAAAAGCAACAACAACAAAAAAGATTACACATCAAGTTGCTGTCCTTAGAAGGCCTCATTACAATGCTGACTTTTGGCTGGCCTCTGGGAATCTGGATCTGGAGAGAGGTTTGCTGTTCCAGATATTTTGTTACTATGTGCCTTCCTCCTGCCAGTTTAGTATGCCATCCCCAACACTCTGCTAGTTTACTGCTGGAGGAATGCACTGGCAGAGGGTCCTCTGAGCTCTATACCATGTGCAACATGTCACGGTGACCAGAACAGCAACATGCTGAGTCCTGTGAATGGAGGGGGCACTTGAGACCCTAGACACCCATGCATTATTTAACCCAGTTTGTAAACCTCTCTGTGAGAGGGAGATTACATTATCCTTCATTTGTTAGGAAACTGAAGATCACAAAGACTAAGTGACCTGAGTAAGGACATAAATAAACTGATAAGGTTAGTATTTCAACATATTTTTCTTCCAGTTTTTTGAGGGAGGGAAACTGGTGTTACACACTGAAGAATAATACTAATTGTTTTTGGCATAAGCAGCAGCTTTGAATTTAAAAGTTGGAGTATGAGAGGGTGCAGGTGTATGCTAGTAAAGAATAGTAAATGTCATGCAGATTGTTTATCATGGGGAACAAATTCCTAGTTTCTCTTTTCAACAGCTCCTTGTGGCTCTTATCTTAAATTGTGGTACTGGTCACTCTTAACTTGAAGTTCTTTATGCAACAAGCCTCAGTTACCTTTTAGTAAAGTCTTTGAAGCAAAGACGCAGCTTGTTGTGATGTCTGAAGAGCTTTGGGTCACCAGGTATTTCAGACAGGAAGACCTGGGCAACCTCCAGAGGTCCCTGTAAAATAAAAGGGAACAATGAAGTGTTTTTATTTTTTTAGAGTTATGGAGTTCACACGCAGGGCCATGGCACCGACAGGGTTGCATTTACACTGAATACATGCATGTCTATTATGACTCTTCAGGGACAGCGACTACTTCAGATTTTCGTAACATCACATCTACATGCTTGCCTCCTACAATTAGATGTCTTTCTTCTTTCTTTTTAAATTTTACTATTTTATGTGTATGAATACTGTGCCTGCATGTATGTGTATGTGTGTGTATGTATGTATATTATGTACATATGTACTATGCGTATGTAGGGCCCACTGAAACCAGAAAGTGGCACTGGATGCCCTGGAACTGGAGTTAGGAGACAGTTGTGAGCTGCCATAAGGGTGCTGGGAATCAAACTAGGGACCTCTGGAAGAGCACCAAGTGCTCTTAGTCACTGAGTCATCTCACCAGTCCTAGATTAATTTCTTAATGGTTCATCCTTCAAAGAAATGAATAGGATTTTAAGGGTTGACTATTGACTTCATCAATACACTTTGCCTTGTTTTTTTGTTTTTAATTATTCTGGATGCACAAATTTCAATGTATCTCCAAATCCACTGGTTATTACAGTTGATTTTACAAAAACAACTTCCCTCAACCTTGCAAAAGTTATTTCCTGATATAGTAAATTAATCAAGATGATCTTTTGTCTTTTAAATAATTTGAAGAGAGAAAACAAACATCATGTATATGTTAGGGGCACAAAGGTCTTATTTCAGGTGTACAATAAAGCATTTCTCAGCATTGCTCTTTAATCCAAAAAGTGGTTAAGACATAAGAAAAACCTGACTAAAGTTTTTCTTGATGCTCCTAACTGGGGACATTCTTTAAGATTGGGGCCAGGCCTAAAGTTATGAGCAAGACGATCTGAGCAAACCAACTATAGGAATATCATAATGGCTTCTAACATGCGTGATAAAATAATAGTGGTATCTTATATGTAAATGCTATTACATTTTCCAAAATAGTTCCACATTATTTATTCCATAGAACTCATTGTGGAGAAGACCAGGACAAGGAAACACTGTCAAGAACTTAAGAGAGCAGAGATTTGCATGTATTCACACAGCTCTGGAATGAGTCTCTTCTGAATCATGTATATTTTTTAGGGGAAGATTTTGCTTTATGAGACAGGGACTCATTATGCAGCCTGGCCTGGAACTTGCTCCGGGAGACCAGGCTGGCCTTGAACTCACAGAGATCTGTCTGCCTCAGCCTCTCCAGTGTGTGATTAAAGGTGTGTGCCACCACAACTGTCTAGCAAAGAATATTTTAAGTGATCAGATTCCTACAATATAATAGATATAAAAGCATAGGCAGTGGAGAAGGCAGATAAGAAAATCGTAATGAGATGCTATTAAACTTCTGTTTCTCAGTTTACCTCCATTTATACTTCATACCTTGTGACTAATCCACTTGATATAATTTTGTTATTCTGTAAACATTACACTATTACTCCAAGTCCAATGTGTAAGTTAAACTGCACACATCCAGCAAGAAACACCAACCTGATTCACAGTTGTGCCTACAGACCCCTGGAGGACCATCTGAAGCATTTTCGGGTCTGCTGGATCCTGATGTGTTGCAAATGCCAATTCCTGCGTCTTTTTCTGCATGTCTTCAATAGCAACTTCAATTGGTGTTAAGATTATCTGAATAAATTAAAGCAGTAGCAATCAGGTCAGTGTACTGACTAAAACTACCTAATGAGCTTTAAATAATAAAATCAGAAAAAATAGGAACCCATTATAAGCTTTCATAACAAAATCTAAACCTCAACACCTAAATTAATAAAAACAAAAACCCCAATAAATCCTTAAGAAAAACTAAAACCAAACTGATAATGAATTAGGGACTCAGAAGACAACCAAAAATGAATGAATAATAATGGTAAAATTCTATTATGTAAAGTGGGTGGGACATATTTTCTGCTAAAACCACATGCCAATTCACAGCATGAATATACTAATTTCATGAATCCTTTTTCCTCAGTTGTGGACTTACCTCTTCTTTGTGAGTGACATTGACCCTTGTTTTAATGTAAGGAAAGGCATGAGACGTTGTCAGAATGGTCTTTCGTTTGAACTGTTCATGAAGCTCCCCATGGGCACGGCCATCTAAAGTGAAGGGTGTACAGTACATGAACCGGCGGAGATTATAATTCTTGTCAAAATAAGTGATTCTGTCCTTCATCTCATAGGTGTCGAAGAATGGCTCCACATAGGTAATCTGAATGTATGCCTGAAAAAGGGAAAGGTCCTTACTCACTGACAGTAATCTGTCACCTAGTAAATGTCAAGCAAAATGATGTGGAGACCTTTAGAGACACAACTACACATCATTACAGTCTGAGCAACCTACCTTGTTAGGATCTAATTTACACTTGTCTACAGGATTAGAGTCCTTGATTACTTCAACCACATCCTCTCCAAATCTTTCTCCATAAAATCCCTGTAATGAAGAGAAGGCAATCTTTTACATGACTTTCCTAGGATTAGTAAACACAGAGTAGGCCCCGGAGGGAGACGCCTCAGCAAGACTGGGAGATTTGGCAAGTTTTGTTCTAACTATGTCATTTCCATCTATACAATTAAATAACAGTCAAAGACTTTTTTCTTCAATAAAAACTCAGGTTTTTACAAGGGGTCCTCAAAAGAAACAAGACTGAGCCATAGCTTGGGCAGTGGTCATGGTTCTTCAAGGAAAACTAAGTCATTTAAGGAAGAAGGTGACCTGTGAGTCCAGGAGGCTCTCCACGCATTAGCCCCACACCTCCCACAAAGGGGCTTCCTATGATAAAGTTTGGGAAACATGGTCTCAGAATTTATCAAGACTTACCTAATTCATAAAAAATAAAAAGTCATAGTTTGAGCCAGATTATGAAAACCAGGCACAGTAAGAGGGCTATAAGGATCAAGAACAGCAGAGAAGAGAAGCAAAGCTGAGAGCTCTGTTTCCCAAGCTGCTCTGTATACACAAGTCTCTCGGAGATCCTGTCAAAATGTAGACTCTGCTTTAGTCTGAGGTGGGATCTAGGATTCTACATTTGAAGCAATCTCCTGGGTGACACTAATACGCTCGAGGCACAAGTCACACTTGGAGCAGTGAAAGAAAGTTCAGAGGAGCAACTGGAAAGGAAAGATGTGTTAACACAATGAAGAAGCTCTCCAGAGTGATTCTAGGAGGGTTTCCAGACGTGACCGCAGCGGGAATCTTGGAAGACGTCTCACTGGATGGTTAGGCCACAGAGACAACACTAGAGTAAGCTATTTCCTGGACCTCTGCTTTCAATCCCATCACACACTGCGACTTAATATCTTGTCTCTTTTGTAAGTGTAAACAAACTGGAGTAATTATGAAGGATAAAGTAGCTTTGAAAATTTGTGTGAAAATAAAGCCTCAGAAGTATAGCTAATAATAATTTACTGTTGTCACAAAAGAATAGAAGGTTTTGAAAGGGTGTTAGTATACCTCTCAAAAATTCTTATATACCACAGAAGTCTTTTATCTGGCTTATTTAATAATCAAAACTGGATGTCAAAGTCTATTAATTATAGAAATATAAAATGATATTTGTGAACCACCACAGCATTCACCTCCAATCTGTGAGAAATCTCTGCGAGTTTGGTTATTGCAGGCTCCTTGTAAACAAACTCTTGTTCATCCAAATCCCCGAACTTGGTTCCATAAAAACCAACACGGAAATAGGTGCCAAACATCCGCTTACCATCCTAGGTTTAGGAAAATGAGAAAATTTAATATAAAACCTTTTTGTTTTTTACATTATGCTTAGATTGCTACACTGTAAAATTTCCAAAACACTGAAAAAAGTTAACTCAAAATTATGTTTATTTTTAGAATGAGAGTAAAAACAAAGAAAATGATTTTTCTTCATTATTTCTAACAATGGTTATGCAAATTAGTTTCTTTCTTTGTTTATTTTTTTACCAAATAAAACAAAATGGTCTTTGGTTTTAAGTCCATACAGTTGGGCTACATTAATTTATTTTCCTTATTGAGCCAAACAGTCTTAATAGAAAAACACACCAAGTTAAATAAAACAGCACTAATATATGTTTAAGTCAACACTATCCTTCTCATAGTCCCTTTGGGTATATTAAAAAGCGATCGGAAGTTAGGAGCCAAGGACAGCATCTGGCACACAGTACAAAATCAGTGAGGTGTCAAGTCCTTCAGAAATACTAACGTAAAAAATCCCTTCATCAGTGCCATTGTGCTGATAAGAACGTATAGGGAAGAGGAAAACTGAAATAGAAAGGGAAAAATGCAAGGCAATAATAACATTTTGAGATGACTTGTTATTTTAAAGACTGCCAAAGGCACTCACTAAATTCCCAATTTTTGATCTTTTTATGATAAGAATCACTATCCTGCTTCCGACATCTCAGAAGCATACAGTGCTGTCATAGGACCTAACATCAACCACACCCTGCTAGCAGGCTCAATCACAGAAAGCCGCATGATTCTCACAAACTCAGGGAGAACCAATTCTTTCAATAAGGATAACATCTGGGAATTTCCCATGCAGTTCTAAACTGTTTCAGAAGAATTCTGCAGTGACCCCTATGTATAAACCACATAAAGCATTAAGTTCCTCTGAATTTTCTTTAAGCCTAATTTGTTTTGTATTTATTTTTGCTTTATAGAAAAGACCAGATGGCATATACATTTAAAAAATTGAACAACAAATATAAATAATTAATCAGAATGAGAAACTTTGGTCCTAATTTATCAGTTTTATAATCCTCACATGATAAGGTCATATTCTCAGCCATACTCAGAAAAATATCTTCGGTGCTAAAGAAATAAAATTTCTTTCTTTTCTTTTTTGGTTTTTCAAGACAGGGTTTCTCTGTGGTTTTGGAGCCTGTCCTGGAACTAGCTCTTGTAGACCAGGCTAGTCTCGAACTCACAAAGATCCGTCTGCCTCTGCCTCCCGAGTGCTGGGATTAAAGGTGTGCGCTACCAACGCCCGGCAGAAATGAAATTTCTAACAAAAATTTTCTTCAGTTACTTCATTTAAATTTAACATGAATATCAACTGATTCTTATAGTAAATGAAATGTCTGGATGAATTAAATAAATTTCATGAAAATTTTTATTAGAACCACCAATAATATACCTTGACACAATCAAGGCAGGAAGGCATTACATGAAACATAAAACATCTAAGATAACTATATACAAATATATGATTAATTTTCAAGTCATGTCTCAGAAGCATACAGTGCTGTCATAGGACCTAACATCAAACACACCCTGCTAGCAGGCTCAAGGACAGAAAGCCGCATGATTCTCACAAACTCAGGGAGAACCAATTAATTAATAATTATCACTTCTTAAAACCAAAAATACTAGAATATTCTATTCTAGCTGTGTGGCTCAGGATGTTTCCAGTTTAAGATGTTATTCTAGCCGGGAGGTAGTGGCACATGCCTTTAATCCCAGCACTTGGAAGGCAGAGGCAGGAGGATCTCTGTGAGTTCAAGTCCAGCCTGGTCTACAAGAGCTAGTTCCAGGACAGGCTCCAAAGCTACAGAGAAACCCTGTCTCAAAAAACAACAAAAAAAATGTTATTCTAAATCTTTAATATTATTTAAAGACAGTAATTAGGACTTGCTTCCCTTAGCTAAACTTTCCAATTCTCAATCTTTGTACAAGAAGAATTACTTTCTTGCTTCCATTTTATTTGTCTTTCTAGTGACATCCCAGAACAGAAAGAACATTGTGATGTGACCTGTTGGTGAAGGGACCCAGGAGCTCACCGCCTCACTAGTCTGGACTCTGGATCTGACTAGAACTTAACTACCTCTTTTAACATACTTTTCATATTGATATGTTAGCTATTATTAATCTTCTCTAACAGAATAAAAATAAGACTTGCTCCTCAAAATAATAAAATATGAAATCAAATGATTACAATATAAATTGGTATAAACTAATGGAATAGTGTCAAAAATGAAAGGTTAATCTTGTTGAAGCCAAATTACAGTTAAGACTCCAGTCATCCACAAGGCTCAAAACAACAACAACAACAACAACAAAAAAAAAAAGCGAAAAAGAGGAGCCATTCCAGTAGACAGAAGAAAAAAAAGGCAGATCCTTTCATAAACTAGGATGTGTGTGATGGTAAGCGTCCATTTGAGTACTAAATGCCTAAGGCACGTAAGGCATTATGACACACGAATTCACCCAAGACAGAGAGGGAAGTCCCATCAAGCAGGTGACAACTGAGGGAAGAGGTGATAACTAGTCACATAGATTTCGTGGGGAAAATCTTATTGCAGCCAAAGGCTCTGAGCAAGAGTCTATCTGGGGTATTTGAGAAACAAGATGGAGCACAGTGTGGGTGGAGCAGAGGCAATGAGAACAGGAGACAGTAGCATCGGAGGAACAGCAAGCAATTCCTGGACCGTGTGCATGTGTACGCATGTGAGTATGTGTGTGGTGTGGAGGGGGAGGATAGACAGAGAAAGGCCAATAATCTGAGCAACCATATTTCAATTTAGAGCTCACTGACTGTATCCAGTTTATCAAAGCTTCATCTCCAGTAAAACACATTCAACTAATTTTATTTTCAGTTTTGATACTTGCTTTTGTTTTGAATTACTTTCCTGTAAGTCGTCACTCTTTCCTTTCCTGTTCCGAATTTACTCTGAATTTCACATCACTTCCACACTAACACACAGCATATTCTTTCTAAGAATTTACTCAGGGCTTTCTTGACTCTGTGGGCGATGAAGCTACACACCAGCAAAGAAAATTAGCTCCCAAGTCAAACACATTTTACATCTGTTCTAGCTTTTTCTTCTAAGGAAGAAACCTTCTGTTGGGTAGTGGTATATATTTCCACAATGACACCATTTCTGGAGCTTTCTTGTCTTCATTCAGCGGTTTCCACTATGCTAGCTGATGTCCATACAGGCCCAGCAGTATCTTATACAGTGGTCATCTCCTTTCCCTTCTGTTAGGTCTACTCTTCTTAAAGATCATTTATCAGATTCTTCTAGCCACGATTTCCACTTGGAAACATAATACATGGACCATTTTATTAACCTTTTTTTTTTTTTTGAGCCGACCGGGAAGGGACATATGGGGATTGATCCTGGGGCTTTAGGCAAGCCCTCTACTAATGAATGACATCTCCCCTTCTCTGTTTTATCTTCCTTCATGGTACAGTGCCATCCTATACCACACCTGTTTTGTGTGTGTGTCTGTTTTGGGTCTTTTTTTTTTCTGAGACAGGTTTTCTCTGTGTAACAGCCCTGGCTGTCCTGTAACTAGCTCTTGTAGACCAGACCGGCCTCAAATTCACAGAGATCCACCTGTCTCTGCCTCCCGAGTGCTGGGATCAAAGGCGTGCTCCACCAGCACCTGGCCCTACCATACCTGTTTTTTACAGGCAGATCTTTCTTGTGCAATGCAATGTAAAGATGAAGTGGTATTTTAACAGACAGACTTTTCTCAGATATAGTCTAGCCAGTTTCTTATCAGGGGTTCAATTCTGACCATTACATATTCCCATCTCCCCCATATTCAGTACAGTTTGCTACGTCAAAGCCAGCAGAGGAAGCAAAACAAAAGGGTTCGGCATGTTCTCACTAGATCCACCTTAAGGTCTACTACCAGGGAGGCACCAACTGCACAAAGCACTTATTCTCCCTCCCTCCCTGCTCAGCCAAAATAGCTCATGGTCCTGAGGTAAAGACCCATGCATGCTTTATACCCATATTTCTTCTCTTCTTGTAAAGTGTTGCACATTCCCCCACTCAACTACCTCCAAGTACCTTTATGTTCCATCCTCAAAGAGTAAACTTTTCAGAGTTCATTCATCTCCTCCCACTTTAATTGGCTGTTTCTAATTCTGCATTCATTTTATTTACTTGAATGAATTACAATATTTAACTCAACATTAGTGTAGAAGCCAAAACTGTATGTAGCCAGTGTTTCTGAACACACAATAACTAAAGCATTAACTGAAATTTATGATGTTCATCCAATTCAGTAATAAGTTAAGGGAATCACTTTAGATGCCTCTATGTCAAAGGTTAGGGGATAGCTCAGGAGTTATCCTTATAAGGTAACTTTATTTTCTCTAACAGTTCTGGATTCTAAAAGCTACATGGAATAGGATATGGTAATGTATTTAAATGATAGGTTGTGATAATTTTTGAATAGTGGAAATGTCATGTAACGATGTTATCAATATTTGAAGAGAGTTGTTTTTGAAAAATATGAGCTTCCAGAGGCGGATCTCATCATACAGATTGATAACTATTCAGCAAATGAGCAAATGAATCTTTTAAAAATAAATGGATGCCTTAATGATGAGTGTAAATGACAAAAAAAAATGGATGCACACAAAAAATGAAATGGTCATGACATTTCACACAGAAATGAAACATTTTCTTTTAAAAATTATTTAAGCACACCATAGGAAATGATTTATTTCCTATTATGCCAAGAACAATAAACGGGATTTGGAAAAAATGATAAATAATAATAAACATAAAAGCAAATAGCAGATACAGAGGAACAAAATGCTGTAGTCAGCACTGGCAGCTCTGGAGAGTTTCTTAATATATCATCTATATTGTAAACACTTCAGTGAACTGCTAAATAGCATGACTGAGGAGTTTCTCTCTCTCTCTCTCTCTCTCTCTCTCTCTCTCTCTCTCTCTC
>JAQHUG010000012.1:13247025-13267576 GCA_028555095.1 Dicrostonyx torquatus | reverse complement strand
CACACACACACACACACACACACACACACACACTTTCCCCCTCCAAAAAGCTTTACCAAGTCACACAATTTCTCTGAATCAAGAACAGAATGTAAAATGAGGAACACTGCAGATTCACGAAACCTTCTACAATATATAAGTTGTCCTTACTAGGTATTGATCCAATGAGAGCTGTATGAGAATACTAAGAAATTAGCTAAGAAACAGTTTTAGGAAAAATGAAGAGCTGTCAGAGTCAAACAGGAAAAGATTCACAAGGTAGGAACTTACCACAATAGACAATAGTAAAAGTAGGGAGGAGGCCAGCAACCAGGGGCAAGAGAGAGAAAACAGAAAGCATTTTAATTAGGGGAATTTCAAAACATTTAAGCAGCAAATGGCAGCAAACACATTTTTAAAACACAAGCATCCACTTAAGTTTAACAAGGGATAGCAAAAAACAAAACAAAACAAAAACCACACGTGCAACAAATTCAGCTGCTATGAAGCTGAAGATCCATAAAGGCAGTGACAGGAATGCAAATGAGGAAATACGTCTGTGCAACTTTTACCATGCAGTGACATGATGGGAGAATGGGATTAATCTTAACCAGTGGAAAGAATATTGTCCAGGGGTCGATTTAGCATCAAGCAGACTTGTAAAAAACTGCTCAGAGGTTTTAACGTATTCTTAATTTTATGTCTAGTTTTCAGTTAATTCTATTTCATGCTAGAATATCCATGAGGAACTTTATCCCTGGAAGACAGCCATGGCAAGACTCTGCTTATGTCTAGAAGAAGCCACAGAAACGAGGGATTCTACTTTAAGCATAAATAAGGGCATGCACATTTAATCTGGAGGATGGAGGTAGATGTACAAGTACCAGCTCATGAAAAGATAAGGCTAAGTGCTTTTTCAGAAATAGAATGACATCCGGTAGTCACATTGGTCTCTATGGTTTTCTTTTGGGTCCCCCAACGAGGACTGCATAGGAACCAAACAGAGAAGCCTAGCTATTCAGGTAACACAGGTCTAATGACAAGCTGAGAGCCAAAGCCAAAATCTTACCAACACACCTAGCCAAAATAGATCTTATTCACTATTAGGGCATAATTTATAGTATTCTCCCTTTACAGAAAGATGAAAAATTACTATAATCAGTTCTCCATGGTAATTTCAGATAATATTTAGTTTATATTTAACTTTTTTAAATTTAACTACTACATAAGAGGAAGTACATGTAGTCTTTATTATACAGTAATAAACTATAAGAATATGAGGTCAAATTAAATGTTATGTTTTCTCAATGTCTTTATCTTGCTTCCCCAACTAAATTTAAGTGACCAAAATGGATTTCTTTCCAGGGGTGAGAGGTGGGCTATATACAGGGCAAAGTGACTCATGATCAAATTAAACACAATTTCTTCAATTCAAGATGCCTATTTTCTGCCCACATTTTAGTTATCACCAGAGTTGGTCTCCATTTTTGCTGACAGGATGCCCAGTTTAACAGACAAATGACTTTTCTCTTCACAAAGACATAGAAAATAGTATGTCCGCTAACGGATGGCATTAAATAAAATACATTATTTTCTGTTTACACCTCTGAGCAATATCATATAAATCGACCTCTGTAAATGAGTGAAACAATGTGGTTAAAAGAAATCCGTGTGTAAGTGTGGATGAGAGAAATGCGCCAAAGGATAAAAACAAACTGAAGTGACAACACAGCGGCTCATTTACCAAAGAATCTCATTAGTGTAATGGGCTTCCATGCACTGCCTAGAACCTCTAAAGCAAAAAGGTCTTAAAATAACTTACAGTATTTAACAAAATTTCTTTGGTTAATGAATTCAGTTGATAAGCAGACAGCAACAGAATGCCCACAGCTAGCACATGTGGGCAAAGCATTGGCATAAGAAATCTGGTCCAATCCATCTATTAGTGTCTTAAACTAACTAAAACATTACCTACCTCCCAGCCAGTACTCTGTGTAATAAAAAGTAAAAAAAGGGCAAGTCATAAAAAACTTTTCAGAAGAAAAAAAAGGCCAAAGGAAGTTCAGTTATATGGTACCATACCACAAATTCCTTCCCACAGAGGATAACAAAATATTTCAAACAGCAAACATTCCTTCATTTAAGACAGACAGAAATTTTATAACCTATTTGTTCAAAACTCAATATCCAAAATTTACCTTTGAAAAGCTACGTTTTAAAAGTGAAAGTACTTTTTAAGTGGAAGGATACATTTCAGGGAACGGGAACCTAATCTACCACCCGTTCTGTCTCTGTGTCTAACTCAGATCTCTAATTTCATTCCACTGAGATATCCAGGCTAAACAGGACATACACTGCAATTTTTCCAAATGCCAGGAACTCAATCAAATTACTGGAACTTTCTGGAAAACCATTAGTTCCAGACTGAACACATAATTTGCATCAAAGAGCTATCAAGACAGATGAAGTACCTCATGGTATGTGCATAATTGATTATTTAAAAATACCTATTATCATCAT
Organism: Dicrostonyx torquatus; assembly: GCA_028555095.1. NCBI lineage: Eukaryota > Metazoa > Chordata > Mammalia > Rodentia > Cricetidae > Dicrostonyx > Dicrostonyx torquatus. The sequence continues at coordinate 13,265,077 of JAQHUG010000012.1, read as the reverse complement.
GAAACCTAAATAATCTTTTGCAACTTCAATATCTGAGAAGATTACAATAGAGTCCTGGCTTAACAGGAGCAGCCTAGTTTACTTTCAGATTCTGTCAACTCATCTCTAACTGCTTGGCCACTGAGGTCACGCTGGTTGACAGTGCAGCAGCTGCAGTGCTGAGCACAGGAGGGGGTGGTCACTGCTCCACTGCCCTATGGAGGGCGGGGCTGAGAGGGGAGCAGAACACTGCACAGGGAGAGGCCCAACAGGAAAATTTCAGTGGCGCCAATGACTCAGTCAGAAGGTGCCAGCCACTAATTTCACTTTCTAAGGAAGTTTAATTTGATTCTAATTTTGGTGATAATGTGGCCTACACAGTGAAGTAAAGTACTGAAATCACTTTGTAAATTACACAAGAACTTTTTTTGTTCATTATTTTCATGTTAGAAATACACTATGGCTAACAGTGCAAATGTAGGAGAAACAAACATAGCCACAGTAGTAAATGATACCAGGATTTCATTAGAATTTCACATCACTCAACAAAGTTAATTTGTACATAAAAACTTTCTGGCAACAAAGGAACACATATTAATTTAAATATCAGGTCCATAATTATAATCTACAACGTATTACAGAAAATAAAGTAAGATCCCGAAACATTGCTAGATGGTAATGATTCAAAAGTTGGGGGCGGGGGGAGTCATTTTGGAAGTTTCTAACATTCATAACCACTTTAGGCCAATTCACTCATGTTTTTGTTAATGACTCTGGGCTTAGCTATGAACCTTCTTTTAGCCCAAGTAAAACGGTCATTTCATGGGATCAGATTAGACACGAGCACCAGGCAGTGTTAAGGTTTCTAGACTCCCCCGTACTAATAAAGCAAGAAGTCAGGACTGTTACCTGATGAACGATTTTGCTGAATGCTTCTTGAAGTTTACCATGGATTGTGGAGAGCTTCTTTGCATCCCGATTAGCTTCATGAATAGGAATGAGTACTTTGTAAACCTCGTTAACTGCTTCGTACATGCCAGCCTACAGAAATAATGTCTGTGAGATGCTGCTTTCTTTTAGATCAATGAGAAGAGTCATTACAATTTCACTGTATTTTTAAGATAACACCACTGAAGCTTTTCCAAGAGGTCTAATTTTTAATCGTATTAAAGCTTAAAAACCAATTTTATGTAATATATCATTTCGTCTGGAAGGACTCAAGTGGGTATGTGTTTATAACTATACACATATGAATACTTACATTGGTGAATAACTTGACCTGGGCATCCAGTTCCTGGGTAGCCTATATTGACTTCACTAAGGTAAACATGTGTGTGCATATACACTCCTGAAAACCAATTCTGTGAGGAATTCAATTATTACACTGGTCACAGATCCCCAATTCTCTTACAATCAGATAACCTGTGGTCTCTGGGAAAATCTAAATCATTTGCTTTTCCAAAATTCTAAGCTGGCACAGGAAGCTGCTTTCTAGAAAGTCATGGAAAAGTCTTTAAACACTTTAAGGCAGTGTGAGGTTCTGAGTGCTCGCACTGCTGCCACGCTCTGGCTCGTAGCTGACTACACTGTATAGGTGGAGACAGCAGCTTTCCCAGGGTTTCACAGCTCAGCAAACGTGCTTTCTGTACGAGTGTGTCTTACACACTTACAAGACTGATCACAGGAGGACCTTGAGGCAATAATGTAGCTTCAATAGGGAAATAAATTTAGCATAAGTAAAATACTCTGTAAATTATCTCAATAAGTTAACATTTTGAATTAAAAAGAATTAATATATAGTTAATATGTATTAATAATATGTGTTAGCAAAAGAATTTCTGCACAATAGACCACTAGTATTTAATCTAAATGTACTTGTTTGGATGAATGAAATTATATACATATACAGATACACAGATAAAATTCACTAAATTTTTCTGTCAATAGAGAAAAAAAAAAGAAAAGAAAACCTTGCCCCATGGCCCCAGCTAGTTCTCTCCAGTTTTAGGTTAGCATGGGATGGTCATGTTCCTTAGAGATAGGACATTTTTGAAAGGATTGAAGTCTGGAAAATATTTTTAAGAGCCTGAAAATTATTATACTTAAATATATTGGTTCTAGGGACCAATAATGCTAAAGATGGTAATGATGCCAGTGTACTAGCACTGACTAAAGCGATGAACACTCTATATGAACTGACTTACTCCTTCCTCATGCTAATCTGAGGAACAAATTACTATTAGATGTGTTTAACAGTCAAGGAAAGCAAGACATAAACAGACTGAACAACTCACACCTGAACTAATACGGCTGTTAATGGAGCACAGACTGAACAATACACTGCAGGACAGAATCAAGGCCTAGAAGAAATCTAATTCCCAGGGAAGAAGAGCAGCTATACACATCATTTCAAGCTTTGCCCTTACCCTTTCATGAACCTTATGGTCTCCTGAACTTTGGTGCTGGGACACCGAACACTAAGCAGTAAAATCAAAGGAAGCAGGGACTTGATCAAAGAGGCTCAAGAAGGTTAGGCTATGTTCCTTCTATAAACGTCCTGTCTGGGCTCCCCTTGACAGCTTCAATTCTTCACATACAAATGGGAGGGAATAAAGACTGGCATTATACAGACGGAACAGGCCGGTAAGGGATGCAGGATGCACTCTGAAGGGCAGAGCCAGTCCTCCAAATCCTACCCAGGGAGGCCTGCTCAACAAGCACAGCTCAGTGTAAGGGGAAACCCTCCAGTTCCTCTGGCAGAAATGCTGTAAAGTTATGTCAGTCTACTCTTAATAGATCTTAAAAACCTCAAAGAAGTTTTATTTTCTTCTTTTTCAATTTAAAGGTTCCAGAAAATATTTTATAAACAAAGAAAATAACTGCTGCAGATTAACCCAGATTGGCCTGGTTCATAAACAAGCAAATGAAAATACTGGGACAAGCCACATATCATTAAGATACAAGGGACAGCAATAACAGATCTGGATGGAGAGTTCTTAAGGGCACATGAGCAAATGCTCTCAAAGGAAAGGCAAGGTCGCAAGGCAGAGAACACTGACATACATGTCATTTATGGATCTGGAAACTGTGGGGACAGAATAAACAAAGTCACCTACCATAGAGAAGGAAGCAGCGGCTTGTTCCAGTAACCCCACGAGCCCTGACTCAGTAAAGTACTTTCCAGAGCAAATACCTTCTTCGTCTGGAGACACCACATCATCTGAGACAGCAGATTCTTCTAATACATTAGATGAAATATTCTAGGGAAAAATAATGAAAAGATTTTTTGCAATGAATTATTTTCGTAGCATGAAAAATGTACATGGGGAACTAACTGATGGTTAGATTTAACTATTAACTGAAGTTAAAGAAAAGAACCTGGGGTAAGCCCATTCTCAGCTGTGTGGGACCTTGGATTCAGCCCGCACACCTTCACGATGGGAAAGAGAAATCTAATAAAATTACAACTGTTGCTAGATAACTTCACCCCCAAAAAATGTGGAAAAGGTTGACTTCTGATCTCCACAGGTGGTGTGGCAGGGGCACATCATGAATGAACGCACTCTTTTCATTTGTGAGAAAGAAAATAAAGAGTTAGTGTGCAGCAGTTAAGAGCACTAGCTGTTCTTCGAGAGGACCTAGGATTGAAACCCTAATTTCAGCTCCCAATTAAAAACCAAGTCCTTGGGTGGTGGTGGTGGTGGTGCACGCCTTTAATTTTGGCAGTCAGGAGGCAGAATCAGGTGGATCTCTGAGTTGGGAGGCAGATCTTTGAGTTCGAGGCCAGCCTAGTCTATGGAGTAAGTTCCAGGATAGTCAGGGCTACCTAGAGAAACACTGTCTTGAAAAAATAAATAAATAAAAACTAAGTCCTCTTTAACAGGCTTGAGATGCAGCCTGGTGGTAGAGTGCACGCCTGGTACCATGAAGCTCTGACTAAACTCTCAGAACAGACCCAGAACAAGAGAATGGGTAACAGCACACTGCTCGCTCACTGTGCTGGCTACTGGCCTTACCTTCTGCTTTCCTTACAAACTCGAGGAGTCCACAGAACCAGATTAAAGGATTTACCTTGATCTCACACACATACAACAAATTCCCACCTGGAATGTTACACATCCAACAGGAAGATATTTCCGGTCCTCCAGCATGCTCAGATACTCAGCGACCAGTGCTGCTGAGTGAACCAGGCACTGGGCAGCTTCAGCATGATTGCTTCGTTCAGAGTGTTTTCCAGCCATGTTCTGAAGCCAGGTCAGTCGCAGGTCTGGAGAGGTCTGGTAGCCCTTGGCAATTCTAATCAGAACAGAAATGCTGCTCAGTCACCACCAGCTTTCCAGACTGGGTGGGAGTTCAGAGAGTCATGCAGAGTTTACCAAACAAGTTCCTGCTATGGCACGAACCTGCCACAGTGTTTAAGTAGCTGGAAATGTCACAGTATATGGAAAGAATCACTGTGACACCTAAAATGGGCACTATTGCATTTGGGCTGGGATAAGGAGACATGCTACATTAAAACTTGGCTGCTCAGAAAACTATCATATTTAAATTATTAGAAAATATAAAATATTTTATGTAATATATATGGAAAAATAGAAAATATATAAGGTAGTTTCATCACATCATCTTTGAAGAGAATGCTTTTTTGTGTGTGTCTTATGATGGGTAAAACTGTGAAAAAGAGGGCCACATAGAAAGGAAAATCCCGGTTTTGCTGTTGTGTTTATCAAGATACAATGGGAATAACAAGATTCTCAAAATCTGTACCTAGAAACACTATTTTTAAACATAATCATAATTTGAAATTATGGCAATTCATATTAAACATTAACATACTCTGTTTTTTACATTTAAAACGTGGGTTTGGGGATTTTCTAAGAAGTTCAAGATCTAAGACACCAAATTTATCAAAAATTCTTTCTTTCTTTTTGACAAGCATTATGTACTTCTGAGGCTCTACTTTTAATCCCTTATACTGAAAAATCACAACATATAAGCAAACTGAAGTCAGTTTTTAACTTCTACTTTATGTGTATGGGTGTTCTGCCTTCTTGTGTGTCTATCCTCTGCAGCTGTAGATGGCTCTGATCTGCCACATGGGTGCTGGAAACTGAACCTGAGTCCTTTGGAAGAGCAACAAGTGCTCTCAACTGTTGAACCACCTCTCCAGTCCAAGCTGAACAGTTTAAGGGCAGGGACAGAAAATATTTAAAAGTTGCCTCAAAACAAAAACAAAACAAAAAAACATTCTCCCAGCCTCTGCAGATATCACACATACACATGGTCACAGACATACATGCAGGCAAAATACCTACACACATACATAAAAAAGTAAAATTGCACTTGACCATTTAATTGATATTAGAAGGTCACTTCAAAAATTTTTGCATATTTCTTTTCATCAAACGTTCCCCAGGTGACTTACTAATCCTTTAGTGCAAAGAGTGAGTGAGTCACACGAAGACTACCTGTACATGAGATCAATCAGCATTTCGGGATCCTCCTGGTGTTCCTTCATTTTAACAGTGTCAGAAAGGATCATATGGAGATTGAAAACCAGATCTTGGACCTGTGGTAGAGATTATATGAAAAGTTCTTCTGTTACTCATTAATTTTGTCACTGATTAAATGAGTTTGTGAGCCACTTCAGAGAAGCTTCTAGAATTTGAAAACAAGTTATAGCAAGAATATGGGTGTGACGAAGGGAGGGCATGCACTCTGCATTCTGCAGTAGTGTAGACTTTCCCACTGCACGTGATGCTGTGAGCAGGGGCAGGGGCAGGGAAATGAGGACTGCGAGAGCACGAGGAAACTTCCACACTATCTGACAGGATAGCTAGGTGAAACCGGCTTTATTAAAGGCAGACTAGCACTGGACTAACAGGCAGGAGTGTGTCATCACTGTCTACTCTGCCTGAATCCACTGTCCTGTTACAAATGAACAGAACTAAATGGCAACCACATGAACAATCTTAAAAACAAGGGTCTGTGGAGATGGTTCAGTTGGAATAGTACTCTCCACACAAGCATGAGGACTTGAGCTTGTCCCCAGCACCACAAGACAGGTGTGGTAACTGGCATAATTCCAGTGCAGAGGGAGGTAAACACAGGAGGATCATTGTGCCTCACTGGTCCATCATTCTAGCAAAACGAGTAAGCTACCTTTGGAGCTTCCCATGTATGAGCACATATGTGCACACAGACACAGATTACTTACCCATGAGCGCGTGCGCATGCACACACACACACACACACACACACACACACACACACACACACACACACACACGACAGCTTTAGGAAACAGTCTTCTCTGGGTTACCATGGAAGAAGTACAATAATCCAGAAAAAAACACTATTTAAGAACCTGGAAAGTACCTACTCAGCAATTTTACTACAATTAATAATATAGATAGTAGCATTTCTCACCTGATCAGGAAATGTTGTTTCCCTCAACTCTAGATCTTCTTCAGCATATGTCAAAATAGTTTTTAGAGAACGTCTTAAGAATTCTTCATTAAAATTCTGAGACGTACCCACCAAAGAGGACAGTGACATTGTTACTTGCATTTTCACTCTGGCAAAGTTCTGTGGAAGGGAAATTGTCGCTATATCAAGCACCTGGTAAAAAAAAATCTAAAAAATTCTGAGGGAAAGATGCTTTGAAGTAATGAAATTTATGCATTAAAATCTGATTTTGAAAAGGACATAACAGACTCCCAGGTAACTAGGTAGATTCTCTCCTACAGTCTTCCTTTGTTTCACCCAGAGATGGTCCCTCTTGGGAACCTTCTTGCCACGCTGGCCAGGAATCATATATGTGATTTTCACTCTCCTTCCCACCTGCAAATTCCAATTCCCTAGTCTTATCCTCAGCTTTGTAGCAGACCACTTGCTGTGGCCCCTTCTTCCTGTCTGTGCCACTTCCAGGGACCTAAGAAGATTCTCTCCTACAGCCTTCCTTCTCACCCCATCCCTCTGTCTCAGCCACCAACACCAGAAACACTCTCTTTCTAGAAACCCACTGGGGACCAGGAAATCAGTTCCTCTGGGGAATCAGATCCTTGTGGCAGACCGGCTTTCCTCCCTCCTATGGACCTTCTCAGCATCTCCACATTCTAGCCCATCCCAATTCCTGTGTGTCAGCTCCCCAAACCTAGAAACAAGTTCTACTTGGGAACTCCAGTGGTCATAAGGTACTCAGAAGCATCCTCTACCGGGCAACGCACAAACTCTACTTGCTCTTAAGAGCCAGAGAGTAACAGAAACCAAGGAACAGAAAATCCACCCAACAACAACAACAACAACAACGAAAGACCAGATATCAACACCTAGAATGACAGTCATCACAAACCCAGATGCCTAGATGCCAGCGCAAAAACACAAACAATAGTCAGGACAATACATCTCTATGTGCAGTCCGGGAAGCCTACTACAATAGGCCCTGGGTGTTCCAACATAGCTGAAGCACAAGACAAAGACTTCCAAATAGCTATTATGAATACAATCAAGGACTTTAAGAGGATATGAATCCATCCACTAAGGAAATCTATGAAAACACAAATGGTGGAATAAAATAAAGAAAATAGTTCAAGACAGGAAAGTAGAAACAGAGTCCATAAAGAAAACCTAAATTGAGGTAAAATTAGAAATGAAAACTTCAGCAACTTGAACAGGAAACTCAGAACATAATACAAGTATATGCTCTACCACTAAATTATGTTCTGACCACCATATTCATAGTCTAAGAGGTACAAGGAATATTTAACTCTAGCTTACTTCACTAGGTCCATGCTATGATGAACTCCTAGATTTTAGTGAACTGCCTTCTTATACAGTGATATTTTTAATAGTTTAGATTTTATCTTCTTTTTTTCATAGTATAAACTCATTGCTGCTCCATTATTCCCTACTATGAAACCACTCTTAGAACTAGCTGTCAAATCCAAGTCTGACAGTTTTCTACTTTCCACTTGTGGTATCTACGGTTCTGGCCACCTTCTCCCTGGAATCTCTGGCTTTACCTTCTACGGGGTTCCCAGTCTTTGTATAGAGCTAGGGACTGTCTAGGGCCTCTGCACAGCACAGGAAGTCAAGAGCTCCTACATTAAGCTACGTTCCCTGCTCATCTTATTCTTTTTCTACTTCTTTTCCGTCTTCTTTATTTGTCTGCTATCTATTAAATCAAAATTGTGATGGTTAGTGTTAATTTTTAACTCAATAAACTCTAGAATCACACAGGAGATGAGCCTTCAGGCATATCTGTGAGGGATGGTCTTGATTAATTTTAGCTTTTAAGAATGTTTGCCAGGATTCTCTTGCTTACACTGATGTGGGAAAATTTGTTTTTAATTGTAGGTTAGTCTGTTCTCAGAGCAAAGGACCCTGAACTACATAAACATAAACAGAGAGAGAACGGAACAGTGGCCTTCATTTACCCCTGTCTGAAGAGACCAGCTGCTCTATGCCCTTGATGCCTTGACTTCCCAGCCACGACAAATTACTCCTTGAACTATGAGTGAATTCAAACCCAGTCTCCCTTCAGTTGCTTCTTTCAGGGTTTTTACCAGTCAATGGGAAAAGAACCTAAAACGCCAATGTTTCCTCTTTTTGTCAAAAATCTCTTCCCATGTGATCGGTACTAAAGAACAGCCTTTCCTTGGATGAACATATATGCTTGTTAGCGCTCGGTTTGTACTCCTCTGTAGAGCACAAGACCATTCTATTGTACTCAACAGTTCCATCTGCATAGCGCACAGATAACCCGAAGTCAGTATGGCCTGTGTATCTTGTTTTCTCATTACTTCCTCAAACCAAAAATCTACAAGCCAGCCCATGCTCACTCTTCTCTTAGTCTTCAAAGAATAAACCCAATCCAGTCCCTGCTGCCCTCTAAATTACCTGCGTTTCATTCCTAAAGACGTTACACTCTTGTCAACAGCCTTGCCATTCTGCTCTAAGTCACTATAGTTAAATTTTAGGGACTTTAAAAACTAAATGCAATCTATAAAGTTACTAGAATCTTTTCTTCTGGCACCTAATAAAAATGTGGCAATGTGAGTTGTACTGCCAAACATACACCACACACATGCATGCACATTTGTAAGACATCCACACGATGGGAGATAAAGACATTCTAAGTTCTTAATACCTGTCTAATAAAGCTGCATTTCATTACGAACCCAGACAATTTCGATAGCAGACACTTACATTCCCAATCTCAAAGTTCTGCCTCATGAGCAGGTAAAGAGAGGCACTAGCATGGGACCGTATGGTACTGATGCTGCTGCTGCAATGTCGGAGAAGGCGGAGGCACAAATCAGCACACTGCTCTGTCTCTTCCTCAAACAGAAGCTCAGGAAACTGAAAGATTTTAACACAAAGATGTATTAAGATAGCCTGACTTGGGAGTCTGGTAGGTTGGCTGAGAAATTAAAAAGAATGATTAAGAGACAATTTTAATTAAGGTCAACAGTGCATACCACAGACAGCCTGGGCTAAAATACTGGGTATGTCCCTTGTTAGGTAGTAGTGGGACCCTGGGAAGGTTTCCTTTCTCCATGAAGTAGGCCTACTAACATTATCTAGATTGTTGTGAGGCCTCAGTGAACACAACATGAACATGTAAGAGCTCAACATAAATAAATAAATACAAATGCACATTTTGGGGGGAGGGGCAAACAGCAAATAAATGTCTGAGGCAGCAGAACATGGAGCCACCTTTAGACAGCAAAGGGTGTGAAAAACGCATTAACTTCTTAATGAATGAGGTGAAAAGGAAGATACCTGGGTGGGGTAAAGCTTAATGAATGCTTGTATCATCACGTCTGTGAGGACCCAGGCTCAATTTCCAGAACCACAGCACCCAGATTTCAGGCTCTTCTCAAAACAAGATCTTAAGATTTTTAAAATTTTAAGGTCAGAAACTGATTACCAATAATTCAGATCAATACAAGTTCTGAAGACAGAAGCAGAGATAGCGGATCAAGGGTAAACACATTAAAATTTTAAAAACACATTAAGTGTTTAAAATTAATTCATAATATATTGACCAGTGAGTGTGGCAAATGACCTTAGGCAGTGTTAAAGAAGAAAGTAAAGTCACATAAGACCACAGGTACAAGATCACCCACCTTTGAGACCAGCGCTCTCTGCGTGGCAAAGCAGTGCTGCAGATACACTGCGCTTTGGTTGCAAGCCATGCTCTGCAGCAGCACTTTCAGCACCCCACCCAGAATGCTCTCCTTGGATTCTGTTACAGAAACAGTCTGCAATGTAAACACAAACACATTAAGCAGGCATGCACCTATAATGTGGCTAGGTAAGTAAAATACGTATGAAAATTCAAACATTTACACAAAAGGGAAATGGTAAAAGCCAGGAGGACTTCAAGAGAAGATGCTGAGCAATATTTGGATGGAAGAAAAAAAGGAGTAAAAAGGCCAGAGAGACTTTTAAGTTGGGTGATGGAAAGGGGATTACAGACATAATGGCAAGAAAACATGAAGTACGTTCTAGGAAAATCTGTAAATAAACTTGGACATCTGACTTGAGGCACATGCAGAAGATGAAGCTGAAAAACTAGAGTAAGTGCCCAGGGCAGATGACATTGGTTTCATGTAAAAAAAATCATTTCCTTTCTTTCTTCCTTTTAAGATCTAGAAGCTTGGCTTTTGTCTGAGTCTTGGAACTAAGCTCAAAAGAAATGTGAACTAAACAGAAGTTGTGTGTCTACGCTTGGAAACACAAGTCTCTTCTATTCGGTGAAAGGTAGTGCAGTGCAGTGAAGTGAGTGAAGTGAGAAAGGTAGTGGAGTGGAGCCTGAGCACGCACCTTGCGTACTCTATCTTGGAAATACCATTTCTTTTCATACTATTTTTTCTAGTAGTTTAGACCTACTCCAACTAACAGAGCACCAAAATAAAAAGTGTGGTGATATTTTGTTTGTGCCTTAACTAGTAAAGCTTGCCTGACATTAGAGTGCGGAGCTAGCCACTATTTACCATTAGAGGCCAGGCAGTCATGGCACACACCTCTATTCCTAGCACTACGGAGGTGGACACAGGAAGGGATCTGACTGGGCAGAGAGGAGACAGGAGCTCACGCCATTAGGATACCCCACTTGGTCTGAGGATTTTGTAGAGGTAAGAACTAGTGGCTGGATGCTCTGCTTCTCTGATCTTTCAGCTCTCACTCCCAATATCTGAGTCCAGGTTTTTATTATTAAGACCAATTATATTTATGCTACATTTGGTCATATGTGGCTAACATCTGGCGTCCAATGTGGGGCAATTAGAATTCACGAAACAAAAAGTCTTTTAAAGTCTAAAGAATTTCCCATGTTGGTCATTAAGCAATCAAGAAATACAGACTTTAAAAAACCATTTACTATTAATTTGTGCATATTGTGTGTTTGCTTGCACAGTGTAGGTATATGTGTACACAGGTCAGAAAAGGGTGCTGAGTGTCTTCTACCACTCCCTGACTATTCTCTCTCAACCCTGGGCTTATATCCTCCTGGCTAGTCAGTAAGCCTCAGTGATCCTCTTGTCTCCTTAGAACTGAGGTTACAGGTATGTGCTAGACATAGGGTTGTCATGTGGTGCTGGGAATTTGGTCTACAGTCTTCGTGACTGCACATCACGTGCTCTTACCGCTGAGTTATCTCTCCAGCCCCAAGAAATACTGAAATTTTTATGTTTTAAAATTTTCAGTCAGGGTAACAGCCAGTGAAACATAAGAAATACAATCTCAAGGAAATGAAAAGAACAGACTATGAAGAAAATACAGAACATTATGAAGTAGGTAGCCATTATAAGAGCACTGAGTTAAGAATGTGACAAAGTGATGGTATAGAAAGAGAATGGAAGAAACAGGTGACACATTTACTAAAACAGCTGGAGCATCTTGGTAATGGATTCGCATCTGGTTCTTCTACTTACTTCCTGTGTGATCATGGGACACTGCTTAACTATCTCTGTGGCTAACTACTGCTATCTACAAGATGGAGACAATGGTAGCTTCAATTGTCTGTTTCTTATAAAAAACCAAGTAAGTTAAAACTTATGAAGCACTTACTTAGTACATTGCTTGAAAAACTCCATAAATGGCGCCTGTTACTAACAGGGTAATAAGGTCTAGAAAGCTACTGATAAGGCATTTTGCATTTATGTAAAATTACCAATAGAGTAATTACATATAAAAAACCCTAAACCACTGCTTAATATATATAAGACACAGAATAAACCCAGCATAGCTCTGTGTTGCATGTTACATACATTCCAGTGGGACACTCCAATATAAACACACAGTGGTCACTGGAAACACAAGAGCAAGGAGAAGACTTTTTCTTTTTTGTTCAAAAGCAAAGGACAAAGAGATGTAGATTTTACAAGCACCTTCAAATAAACATTTACAAACTGTGGAAAGAAATAAAATTTACAACCAGAGAATCACTGACTACTCAGAACTACCTATAACTACTAATGCCCACGCATCCTTATAAGGGTCACACTGATTTTCTAATCTCCGCCTGAGTCTGTGCTTACACTCCTCCTGCCTGTCCTTACCTGAACGACAATCTCTAATGTGTCTAAGATGATCAGATTCGCTTCAGTAGCCAGGTTTCCATCAATCAGTGCTTCATGCTCTATCTCTGCTCTTGACCTAATACAAAATATTGTAAGAAATTTTACTTATCTTTCAAAGCCAGAAGTAAAAAAATGACTTAAAGAGTCATTAAAATAAAAACCTTGAAAGCATTAACATTTGCTTGAACAAGAACATAAAAAAGGAAGAAAAAGGCAGCAATTCATGTATTAAAATGTTTTGTTTCCCTACATCTTGTTGACTGTATAGTAACATATACCTCTCTCCCTCTTTCTCTGTCTCTCCTCCCCTCCACAGACAGCTTCTCACTGTGTAGTCCTATTGGCATGGAACACTTATGTAGACCAGGCAAATTCAGAGATTAACCTGCCTCTGCCTCCCTAGTGCCAGCAATATATACATCTGTCCCCAACAAAGGCACACAATGCCACTAAGGGCATATACATTTGTTTTGCAAAAAACATTTCTTTTTTACAGCCATTGGCACAGACACTAGGTGGTGCTATATATACTACTGTGGTACATAAAGCAACATTCAAAAGTATTTATTTTCAATTCCAAACATTTTCAATATATTTAGTAAATAAAAGCTCTCTATTTTTCTAAGATTTAATCTATTTTTTGCTTAGCTATTCATACAAATATTCTCAAAAGTAATTTAACTTTTTTTATTTTTTCAAGACAGGGTATCTCTTTGCAGCCTTGGCTGTCCTGGAACTCACTTTGCAGACCAGACTGGCCTCAAACTCAGAGAGATCCACCTGCCTCTGCTTCTTGAGGGCTGGGATTAAAGGTGTGTACCACCACCAGTGATTTAACTCTTAAACAAGACAGGCTAGAATTATATATTAAAAACAAAACATAAGACAATAATGTTAATAAACCTGATTATAATCATTATACACATCAAAACTCACACTGTAAAGCGTAAACATAGTTCTTGCTAATTATAACTCTTTAGAGAGAGAAAAGAAAATCTGATGCTGAAATCAGGTGCCAAATGTCTTTTCCACCAAAAATGAGTTGGGTAAAATAGTTTTGTTGTATTTATTTATAAATGAGTTTTTAAATATGCAATATATTTTAGTATAACATATAAAATTATTTTCTCAAATAGTTTTAAAACTAAAACTTAAAATAAGCATTTATCTTCTAAGATATGAATGACTAACAGAAATAAAAAGCTACAATGACTCGTTTTCTTTTTGTTTAAAATATGGCCAGCCCATCAGAATAGACTAGAAGATCTCATTACTTATCAAGCTTCTCCGTGTTCTGGCGCCAGTGAGTCATGTCCTTTCTCCACCGCAGGTTTTCTTGGCTCCCAAAGGCACTTCCGGATGGGCTCCTCTCTGTGAAAGCAACGTCAAAATGGTATTTCAGGTGGAACACATGTACATATATTTGAAAAAATACAAGAAATAGTATATATCTTTAATTGTACAAAATCATTTCTTTCAGTATAAGTGGAAGAAATGAATGGTGGTATTTTCAGTTAAAAGCTTTCAAAATAATTAAGGGGAAACTATTTCCTATATTGGTTGTTTCTTGGCAAAACCCAACCTCTTAAGTAAGCAAAGAAAGGACCTAACATGGGCTCTATTATAAGGCTAAAAGAAATGGTCCAATTTCCTTGAGGGTACTGAGATTTGTTGAGTCATTCTACTCTCTTGCTCTCCTTGTGTGCATGGGTAGTCACAATGGTCTCACCACACAGGATCCTGATTAAGGACTCAATAATGGCTCCTGAAGCTTTTATCTGTTTGGTCTGCTCATAAACTTCCACTGGGTAAGCAATCACTCACCACCTCTTCAGAAAACCTTTCCCCATCCTCCAAGATATCTTTGCCTAAGTACTTGCTTTGCTTTTGCTTATAACATTGATTATTAATTTTTAACGTGACAGGTTCTCATTCTGTAGCCAGGCTGGCCTGAAATGCACTATACAGTCAAAGCTGGTCATGAATTTAATATAATCCTCCTGCCTCAGCCTCCCAAGTGCTGGGACAGATGTGAACCACCACAGAGGAATCCATAGCATTTATTCACACAAGAACACGTTACTTGATAAAAGTGATGTTCATTTTGTTCTGTATTTCATAATAAAGTATCTGGAATACAGTGAATGCACAATAAGTTTGTTCTGTAACAAAACATAATAAAGCCTGGGAAGATGGATTTATGATTACAGTGTTTGCAGTGCAAGCAAGGAAACAGGAATTCCGATTCCCAGAACCCACACACATGCGAAGCAGATGTGGTAGTCTGCTTGTAATTTCAATTTTGGAAGTCAGAGACAGGGAACCCTTGGAGGAAGTTGTCTAGCGAGATGGTCGTATTGGAGCACTTTGGGTTAATTAAAAGACCTTCCCTTAAAGAATAAGGAGGGATGACTGAGGGAATTGTCACATGCATGCATACACACAACCTATACAGAAGCACATATATACAAACATGCATATATACACCACACACATATGAAAAGATTTTAAAAACTGTAACAACAAGATTAAATTCTTTTAAGAAAAAGACTGTGTGTTGTGTGTGTGTGTACATGTATGAGAGAAGGGAGGGAGAACACGCCACAGAAACCAGAGATTTTCTGGAGGTGAGGTTTTAGGAGGTGAGGCTGCACAAGAAGCTGTGAGTTGCCTGACATTAAGTGCTGGGAACCAAACTTGTATCCTCTATAAGAACTTTAGTTCTATAGGAAAGGGGTGGGGGACCTCTTCCCCGAGGACTTTAGGTCTGAAGGCATGGGTAGTCTTTTATAGGCACCATACATTTATCCTGCATGGAGAAAGCACTGAAACTGGTGGGTAGATATACAGGCATGTGATGGAATAAGATTTCAACCAGGAAATGAAGACCCTACATTTGAAAATAATGAGACCAAGGACTGTTTGAGAGAATGGAAGAACAATGAAGGAAGAATTAAGAGTTCACATAGGAATTTTAAAAATTCTAAGAAACTGGGATCATTTCCTACAATGACAGACAAATCTCTATGCTTTCCTATTGTTTTTCTTTCCTACCTTTCTTAGCTTTTTAATTCGGGTTTTTTTAAATAGATTTATTTTTATTAATCGTGTGTCTGTATGTATGTATCTATGTATTCAAGGACAAGTACTCACTGAGGTCTCAGATGACTGATCTCCTGGAAACTGAAATTACAGGTAGTTGTAAGACATGGAACATGGGTGCTGAGACCTGAATTTGCATCCTCTACAAAAGTGTAGGAGCGCTTAACCACTGAATCATCTTTCCACCCCTATTGTGAAATGTATTTTGATCATATTTACTACCCCCAACTTCCTAGCCACCCCATTTCATATTCTTTCTGTCCTTTTTAACCTACTGAATTCAATTTGTGTTACTCAAATACTCTTGGGTGTAGAGCCTACCATGGGGCATGGTCAATGCACTGGATCCTTAAAGAAAACTGGTTCTCCCACTCCTGATAGCTATCAATGCTAATAGCTCTATGTTAAGGTAGGACTTTGCTATGGAACAATCCTTTGTACACTGTGAATATTATTTGCTCTCATTGGTTTAATAGAGGGCTAACTGGCCAATAGCTGGGCAAGTAGCCAACATGAGGAGCACAGGGATGAAGAAGTGCAGAGTCTCCAAAGACCACAGAGAAAGCAGGAGATGAACATCCCATGCTGAAAAAGGTACCGGCACATGGTAGAGCCTAGGTATGAAATGTGGGTCAATTTAAGTTGTAAGAGCTCCTTAGTAACAAACCTAAACTATCTGCCAAGGATTTATAATTAGCAATAAGTCTCCATATCGATTATTCAGGAGCTGGAGGTCCTGAAGAAAAACCCCACCTACAAATGGCACCCAATATCCCGCACCTACATCCACATAAGGCCTGAGAAAACTTAAAAGAAGGCTTGAAAAACAGAGCCAACCAGAGTTTCCTAGTCCTGCAGTCTCTCATGCTGGGTGTGATACACAGATATATCTTTCAGCCACTGCCTGCAAGCTTGAGTCACCAGCAAGAGTGTCACCAACACAGTATAAGCTAAGCTGCCTGTCGGGTTTAAGGTTTTGCTCATGCAGACAGAAAAGGTTACAGATATGCAGTAAAGACAGATCCAGATGGGTAAAACTTCTAAATGGGATACAGTGCATTTAAAAACGTAGATAGTCAGGCTGGAGAGATGACTCAGTGGTTAAGAGTACTGACTGCTCTTCCAGAGGTCCCAAGTTCAGTTCCCAGCAACCACATGGCTCACAACCATCCATAATGAGATCTGGTGCCCTCTTCTGGCCTGCAGGCACACATGTAGGTAGAACACTGTATACTAAATAAATAAATAAATCTTTTAAAAAAACCTACATAGTCTTGGGAGAGAAAAGAGAAAGGATATAGACATTCATAGAATAGTTTAATAGTATTTAAAGAAAGAATAAAAAAAATAAGCCACATAGAGATGGGAAATGAACAAGGAATCTGGATCCTGTAATGTTAATATGTTGTCTTAATTAATTAATTTTTAAAAAGAAGGGGTTTCTCTGTGTAGATTTTGGAGCCTGTTCTAGAACTTGCTCTGTAGAGAAGATCTTGAACTCACAGAGATACCCTGCCTCTACCTGCACCACTCCCACCCAGCTGCCTTCTTTAGCTAACAATGTACAGCACAGTCTAGGCTTGTATTAATGCAGATATGTATGCTACCTTTGAAAATTTATGTATTTCCATAACATGGGGACCAGATACCAAGACAAAAAAAGGATGAGCCAGGTGATCCAGTATCTCAGAGTACCTCTGTTGCAGTTTCCTCAGAGTTCTGCATCCAAAACAGCTTCAAGATTGCTGGCTGAGATGGTCCAGTCTCACAAACTACTCTAGCTCAGACTTAACCATTATCTCGATTTTCTCAAGCTTTCCCCAAAGATGCCAGCATCCCCAGACAACAGGAAGCTGTCTAGAGAAACAATACTCACATTCCCAAACGATGGAATATGAATGTTTGTCATCAATTAAGGGGATTAGGTATGAGTTGTTATTGGCCATGGTCAGGAAAAAAGCTAAACAAAGGAGTTACATTCAAAGATCTCTTTCTAAACAAAAGGGATATAGAATAGAAACAATGAGATATATAAAAGGGTAGATTACTGAATCTACTTTAAATCAAGAAGCAACTATTAATCTCAAAATATTTTACATTGGTATGGATTTTGGTTTACTGATACAAAATTAAAAGTTATTTTTGATATACTGTATGTATGTTTCTACTCTTATTTGGCCAATTCATTTAAAAACGTAATGCATAATTAAGAAGTACAGGTTAATATCCAAAGGATGCTAAATCGTGCCACAAGGACATGCGCTCAACTATGTTCATAGCAGGTTTGTTTGTCATAGCCAGAACCTGGAAACAACCTAAATGCCCCTCGACCAAAGAATGGATAAAGAAATTGTGGTACATTTACACAATGGAGTACTACA
>JAQHUG010000012.1:13161499-13246945 GCA_028555095.1 Dicrostonyx torquatus | reverse complement strand
AACAATGAGGACACTAAGAGAGACTTACATAGACCTAATATACATGGGAAAGTATAAAAAGACAAGATCTCCTGAGTAAATTGGGAGCATAGGGACATTGGGGGAGGGTTGAAGGGGGGAAGGGAGAGGCAGGGAGGGGAGCAGAAAAAATGTAGAGCTCAATAAATATCAATAAAGAAAAAAATGTCAAAAAAGAAATACAGCTTAGTAGTTAGTTATCTATAATAATAAAAACTTATAGTCATATTAGGCATGTTTTCAAGGTTAGCAGATATATTTAGATAGATAGATGGTCTTCAAACACTTCAAAGACCTAGAGAATAGGGTATTTAAGATGTTTCATGACAGTGAGACATGTCTGCTCTTGGCAGCACCAATTTACTTCAGAAGAAGAGTATGGGCATTGAAGAACCTCTGCATGGAACTTGTTTTCTTTATGGCACGTACTTGCTTCAATTGCTGATGGTATGCTGTCCAAACTGGACCATCAGGAAGCAAAAGAAAGCAACTGCCAAACTGCCAAGATGAGATACAACAGACCTTCAAAATTCCCTTTTCTGAGATGTCAGATATATTAAGTCTGTAGGACAAAGTTGGATGCCCCAGCACTGCAGAGGAACTTTGAGTGACTGTCTAGGCAGCCAGATGTCCCTATTCTTAGGTAATATTACATCCTTCTTGGGTCTTTGAGAGTTAAAGACTAAACAGTTAAATGTACAATTTTCCTTAGTTATGATAAAAAGTAAATTAGGTATAAAACTTTAGACTCACAAAGATAAGATAAAGTATTTTCTATAAATTTTCCAAGTACAAATGGACTGGATACAGTAACTATAGTTCTTACTTAATAACTGTTTTTATTATATATAATTTTACTATGTTACAGTTTTTAAACCTTCCTTTTTAATTAGACAAAAAGGAGGAAATGCTGTGGAACAATCTTTTTGTACAATGTGATTAATTATTGTTCTCACTGGTTTAATAAAGGACTAAATGGCCAAGAGCTAGGCAGTTAGAGATTAGGTGGGACTTGCAGACAAAAGGAGAGTGTGGGGATAAAGAAGGGCAGAGTCCCCATCTCCAGCAGAAGCAGGAGATAAATATGCTGTGATGAAAAAAGGTACATGGTAGAGCCTAGATAAGAAATGTATATTAATTCAAATTATAAGAGTTAGTTAGTAATAAGCCTAAGCTATCAGCCAAGCAAGTAAGTCTCCATGTCGATTACTGGGAAGCCAGCAGTCCTGAAGAAAAACCCTGCCTACAGGACTTTTTACCTAGCTTCATGCTAGGACTGTTTGGCTTGCACTCTATTATTTCCTTCCCAGGCTGATTGTGTCCTACTCACCATTAAATTCTAAACACATACAGTATATAAAATCTACCTATATAAGTGATTTCTGGAAGTGAAATGTCAGAAATTTCTAATTGTGCTGGTGTTGGTGGTGAAACACCTTTAATCCCTGCACTCAGGAGTCAGAGGTAGGTGGATCTCCAAGTTTGAGGACAGTCTGGTCTTCAGAGTGAGTTCTAGGACAGCCAGGACTATACAGAGAAATCCAGTCTTGAAAAACAAAAAACAAAACAAAGTAAAAAAATTTTTAATTAACAATTAAAGAATCATAGTTCGCAAGCCAGATGTGGTGGCACACACCTATAATCTCAATACTCAAAAGTGAGACAGGGAGATCACCAACAGTTTAAGATCAGATTGTTCTACATAGCCAATTCCAGTCACTCAGGTATAGAGCACCAGACCAGACCCTATCTCAAAATAAATAATTATATAAAGGAAAAATTAAAATCCATTCACAGATTGATATTTAACTCAACAAATACGTATTAGACATTTAGTAATATTCTTTACACAGATGATTAAGCCATTCCTGATACTACAGAACTCTTATCAATATTAGTATTTATGTCATTTTAGCATTTACAAATGTTTGCACATATATTATCATCACAAAGATGATAAAAGCAGGTAGTTACCCTACCTTCTAAATACTAAAAACAATTACAAAGAGGTGAGGAAAAGGAAGTTGGGAGATTAAGTATCATGGCCATGGTGACATGGTTAGTGGAAGCCAACCTACGATTAGAAACAGACCTCAACATGGAATAAACTGATTGTTTCTACTTCACATGTGAGTCTGTGGGCAACATTTTTGCATTCAATACACAATATATTAATTCACACTGCAATATGAAACATTTAACAATAAAGGGGCATGTTACCCAGAATGACCTCTGTTACCACTGTGGGTGATGACGTACTACTGTGGGCTTACCCACTGTAAGAAGTGTGCTACTCTCAAAGACAATGATAATGAAGGAAGCTACGTGTCTATACAGAGGAAACATAAAAATGTCTGTCCTTTGTGTTCAATTTTGCCCTGAATCTAAAGTGTCTATTTTAAAAAGGAGTGGGAAGGAATGCCATTAATACCTAAACAAGGACAGTAGGCAAAATTGAGATCATCCATAGCTAACTAGGACACACTTATCATTTTAATTAGAATTTCAAATAGCATCTTCAGAGAAGCAATTATCATGTTGATTCAGTTATGTTCAAAGTGTTTCTAGAAAGTCACTGTGGATTTGCAGTAGCAATGACTATAGAACACAATCCTTGGAACTGACACATCCTTCATCAAGAGAAGCTGCACCTACCGAGCTGCCCTCGGCTCCGCCGCACCATTTCCTGCCTGGCACCGATGCTTCCCAGAATGGCTTCTTCAAGCTTGGCTCTCATATCTTTTGATTTTTTAAAGGTCAAACTATTCATCCTTTCAAACACCTTTTTCCCCTAAAATTTAACAGAAGAGGCATTGAGAACATTTCCTTCTTCCTTTCCACATTATTTTATTTCCTTGTAAATTTCAACGGTCTAATAGCTACTTACTTTGTACTCAAAGCAAGATACACATAGATAAAGCAGATCCAGCAGCCGGTTCAGCTGTAGGACAGAGAGGTCTGTAAACCACTTCTGCAGAACTGTTTCATCTGCGTTCTTGAGAACCCACAGCAGGCAGATCAAAAGGCTGCGGCTTGATTCTGCTGAGAAGGTGGTATGTTGCCTGCCGCTCTGAAAACAAAGAAGAGCAGCATAAGCCCCACTGACCAGTGATCATTTCGCTCTTGTTGACACAAACCTATAACTCCAGGACTTGGGAGACTCGGGTAGAAGGGCCCCAAATTTGAGCTACCTAACAAGCTTCAGACATATAATATCATATGAACAAATAAATACTATTATAAAATAGAATTTTCTTAAAAATAAACTACTCTAAAGAAACCATTTGATTTAGATAACACATGGGAAAAACAGCCATATAGAACCCTAAAATCTGAAGTTTAATGAATGGCAGTAGACATTGGCTTTATTGTGGTAGAACTGCCACAATAGGATCTTATCTATTTCAGTCACTGTACTAAGCCCTTCACAAATACTATTTTAGTCCTCCCAAAATATTACAAAGTGAAATGAATTCTCATCTCAATTTCACAAATAAGAACAGAGAGCAATAATGATGCTGATAAAAAGTATTGTGATTGTGTAGTTCATTTAAAAATGTAATGTATAATTAGGAATTATATGTTGTTAATGGATAATCATCTATAATAGTCAAGTTTGTAGTCATGTTAGATTTTCTAGATGTGCATAGATATATTTCAGATAGGCATTCTTCATATCTTTCAAAGACGACAGAATATGTCATTTATGATGTTTTAATAACTTAGGGCTTTTCATGACAATGAGACACGTCTGCTCCTGGCAGCACCAAGCTACCTCCTAAAGAAGATGGGCATCAAAGAGATTCCTTATGGAGCTTGCTAGCCACTTGGGCAAGAAACTGCTCTTGCCTGGACTGCTTAAATGAACACAAAGATTCCTCAGAAAGAGGACTTCTGAACTTGCCTAAAGGTGAGATGACTCTTCAGGGTTCCTGCTTCATAAGAGTCTGTGAGACATTCTGCAGAATACATAAAAAAGTGACTAAACTGTCTTTAAAATTTCCTGTTTCATGAAAAAGTCTGCTGGATACTATGGGCCTGTAGGCTAAAGATGGATGTCCCAACATTACAAAATAATTTTGGGTGACTGTCCAGGCAGCAAGATGGCTCTGTCACTTCTAGAGTTTTGGAAGTTGCTTACTTCTCCTTTACTTAGGTAATATTATATCCTTCTGGAGTCTTTGATGGAGTTAAAGAATGGATAGTTATAGTTTTGTTATGCTAAAAGATAAAATAGATATAAATATTGTTTTTAAAGGACTCTTTCTTTTTTATTTATTTATTAATTATGTATACAACATTCTGTCTGTGTGTATGTCTGCAGGCCAGAAGAGGAAACCAGACCTCATTACAGATGGTTGTGAGCCACCTTGTGATTGCCGAGAATTGAACTCAGGACCTTTGGAAGAGTAGGCAATGCTCTTAACCACTGAGTCATCTCTCCAGCCCTAGATAATAATACTGTAACTGTAATTCTTGCTTGATAACTGTTTTGTTATATGTAATTTTACTATAAGTTAAAGCCTTTCTTTTTTAAACAGAAAATGGTCCTTCTGTATTTGTGTTGCTTTCATTGGTTAAATAAAGAAACTGCCTCGGCCTTTTGATAGGGCAGAACTTAGATAGGCAGGGAGGACAAAACTGAATTATGGGAGGAAGAAGGCAGTGTGGCAGACGCCATGAAGCTCCTGCCTGAGACTGACGCTGGTTAGAATCTTTCCCGGTAAACCATGACCTCGTGGTGCTACACAAATTATTTAAAAAAACCCACAGGAAAAAAGAGATTAAAAAGTTAAACAATTTGCTCATCTTAATGACTAAAGAAAAATTTATGAAAGTTTATAAATGTTTGTTTCATTTAAAAAGGGTTGTTTATAAGTCATTAATGGTCACAGTCAATTTCTAAAAAAATAAGGGAATATGATATAGAAATGAATACTTTGCATTGGTATGGATCTTAGTCTACTCATACAAATTTAAGGTTGATTTTGTTACACTATGTATATGTATTTCTACTCATTTAAGGTATTGTGTTTATGCAGCTTATTTAAAAAGGTAATGTATCATTAAAATTATAACGATAATAGTAGAGTACTAGACAGTCATTTACAATAGCCAAACTTGTTTCTAGTCATGACAGTTAGGTTTTCTAGACAACAGAAATATATTTCAGATGGATAGGTATTCTTCAAATCTTTCAAAAACCTACAGAACATGGCATTAAAAGAGGTTTTAAGAACTTAGACTTTTCTTAACAATGAGACATATCTGCTTCTGGCAGTACCAATTAATTCAGAGAGGCTAATAGTCATCTAAGAGGCCCCTTATGGAGTTTGCTAGCCATTTGGGCAAGGAACTGTGCTTGTCTGGACTGCTTTATGGCATGCTATATGAACTAGACATACAGGACCCACAGAAAAGTGACTGCTGAACTTTCCAAAAGATGGGATGATCCTTCAAGGTTCCTACTTCACAGAAGAAACTGCCAGACATTCTGCTTGACACAGAAGAAAGCAACTGACAAACTTTTTTATTACGAGGCAGAACTGATCTTCAAATTTCCGGCTTCACTGAAAAGTCTGTCAGATATTATGGGCCTGTACGCTGAAGATGGATGCCCCAAAGTTATAGAAGAACTTTGGGTTACTATCCAGGTAGCAAGATGTAGCTCTCAATTCTAGAGTTTTGGAAGTTGCTTATAATACATCTGTTTACTTAGGTAATAATATATCCTTCTGGGGTATTTGAAGAGTTGAAGACAGACAGTTATAGTTTTCCTTAGTTATGATAAAAGATAAATTAAATATAAGTATTGCAACTGTAATTCTTGCCTGAAAACTGTTTTGTATATGTAATTTTACTATGTTAAAGTTAAAACCTTCCTTTTTAATTAGACAGAAAAAAGGGAGATGATGTGGGATGTACTTCTGTATATGTGTTGCTTTTATTGGCTGATGAATAAAGCTGTTTTGGCCAATGGCTTAGCAGAGTAAAGCCAGGCGGGAAATCCAAACAGAGACACAGAGAGAGAGGAGGCGAAGTTAAGGGAGGCACCACACAGCTGCTGAAGGAGTAAGATTACAGCCACCATCCAGAACCTTACCGGTAGGCCACGACCTCGTGGTGATACACAGATTAATAGAAATGGGTTAACTGAAGATGTAAGAGTTAGCTGGAAATATGCCCAAGTCATTGGTCAAACAGTGTTGAAATTAATATAGGTTCTGTGTGATTATTCGGGTCTGAGTGGCCGGGAAATGAGTGAGCAGTCTCTGCCTACACACATTCACTACATTCCCTTTCAAAAGGGCCCTGGCCACTTCCTCCACCTCCTTTTCTTTTCTTCTGCTGCTCCTGTCCCAGAGGCTGGTCTCCCCTCTCCTTTTCCCATTCCCCTCATAAACCCTCCATATGAACTGCTGCAATGGCATCTTTCTCTCTTATGAAGCTCATTTATTTGTTTTATTTTTATTTTTAAAGGTTTATTTATTTTATGTATGAGTACTCTACTTGCATGTACACCTTTATTCCGGAAGAGGGCATCAGACCCCCATTATAGATGGCTGTGAGCCTCCATGTGGTTGCTGGGACTTGAACTCAGGACCTCTGGAATAGTCAGTATGCTTAACCACTGAGCCATCTCAGCAACCCTTATTTGTTTTTTTTAAATTACAACACCTGCTCCCATAGCCACCCTGTTAGGGGAGAAAAAAAGGCATTAAGTCTTCACAGATTACTCTGCTAAATTTAAAAGACATGAAATTTAAAGATTAGCAGATATATTCCTTAGAGCTGATAAAGTGGGTCTTAAAAATGAAGGAAAGGAGCTGCATCAAATAAGGCACTTTGCAAAGTTCTGAATAACAATACACAGCACTACATCCTATAAGCCCAAGGTTAGCAGTTTTTCAAACAACTTGGTAACTGGCAGATAATATTATATTCTGTTAACATTTTCATAGAGCTCAGAATACAATTGCACTGGTTAATACAAAAACCTCGGCAATAGACACCTCTTTGTCTATTGGCATTCCAGAAAAACAGAACAACACCAAACTTATGTAAGTGGTTCACTTTACCGTTGAAGTGAGAAGGAAACTGCCAGGCCTTGTTAGCTGAGGGACTGACGTTCCTGCAATTGCCATGGCAACTGTCTGGCTTATCATGCTCCCACTCTCACTATCGTAATCATCAGGGGCTATACAAATTGGTCTTCCTCGTTGATTGTGTGTTTCTGAAAGGGAAAAAAGGAAGAAGACTTTAGGTCAGCTGATAGTTACTACACATGAACTCCTCACAGCTTAGAACACCCAAAGCCAAAAACCCATGTGTAATTTTTACTCTTCCCAAAGTCAACCACTAATACTCTGCATTAACCAGCAGCCTTACTGAAAGCATGAGACGGGTAACAGCGAGAAATAGGTGCCTTCCAACTGTGTTCTGCTGTTAGAGACGATTAGTGCCACAGCACTTTAAATGTGCTCTTGACACTTCAGCTCACTTGACAACCACAGAAACAGCTATACAGTATTACAGTACTAAGTGTGAGCCAGAACTAATTCATGCTGTGTTGTAATGCTGCATTTTATATCTAGTTGTATGTCTTTTAACTGTGAGGGCCACCATGTAAAAATAGACTCTCTATTTTTAAAATGAACTTTAACTTTTCAAAATAGATTTAAACATATTGTGGTACAAAATAGTTTTTAAAAAGACTATTATCTATATTTTATCATTTATTATATATCTGACCTTTTCTTGATTTTTTTGATGGCATTTCTAGACTATGTAGCTTGTATGAGTTTTTTAAAATGGTATCAATCTTGAATTTTTGCAGTTTAAATCCATGTTTTCAAGACTATCAATTTTTATCAAGATTAATTTCTTCACTATCATTTTTATCATCAAAATTAATTTATTTTTATGTTTTTAAACATTAACTTTTTTCAATTTCAGTACCTTTTAGTGGAAACCTAAACTGACTAGTTACAAAGAAAGATCTAACAGCATAAACATTCCTGCCTCCAGACCAGAAACACTTCAGTGATCCTAACCCTGGGAGGTTACAATGCCAATCTCTTACAGACAAAGAGTTATTTCCTGATAATATCAGGTACCCAGGAAATGTTTTCTACTTCATTAAAACGGACGTACTTTACCAAGCTGGTTGCTGGCTTAAATACTGTACAATCTAAACTGCATATTTAAGTACCTTCCAAACAGTCAAAGAAATGGAAACACTCAGGTTCTAGCTTTTAGTGATCAGCATAGTCTCAACATACTACTAACCTGGAATAAACATAATTCTTTATATGCAGGTAAATATTAATTTCAATTACTCATCTCTATGAATAAAGCTGGCAATAGAAGTCAAGCACTATTTTCTCTTAAGATGCACAATACACATGCATTCAATAAAGACATTTTCTAGAAGGCAGGAATGAACTGCTATAAACTCAAAGTTTGTAATTTACACTAAGATCATCTCAGGGATCACACAATGAATTTTGTCAAATACACAAAAGTTTCTAACAACAAAGTTAAACATAGTTATTTACAGAGTATTTTTATGGGGAGTGCATTTTAAAAATAATTTTTAAATTATTTCATTTTATTTTTTATATGTCTGGGTGTTTTGTCTGCATGTGTGTATTTGTACCTCACATGTGCCTGGTGCCAGAGAGATCAGAAGAGGATATTGGATCACCTAGAATTTATTGGTCTTGTAGCAGTAATACCATGTAAGTACTGGGAATCAAACTGGAGTCCTCTGTAGGAACAGTCAGTGCTACTAATCACTGAGCCTCTAACTCCTTTATATTTTTTTAACCTTAAAAGGCATTTTCTACAACTTTTAGACAGGCTTTGAAAACTGCTTTAATTATACTAAGTACCTGTAAAATCATACAGCTGAGGTACAGTTTCCATGATGATCCCAATGAGAGGAAGGTACAACATAGCCACCCGAGCCTTTATCTGCGGGTCAGAGTACCGCGGGTCAGAGTCATGACTGGAAAGTAAGTTGTGCACCATATTGATGACTTTCTTATGCAATCCAAACAGTCTATTTGAAAAGAAGAGATGAAGAAGAAGCAGCAATGAGGTCACAGAGATTAGTAATGTTTTCAAAACAAATAGAAAGTAATGGCACTCAATCAATCTTGTTTAATTTCATAACTCTGCCAGCTATATTTTGTGTATTCCTATAAAATACTCAGTTTAAATAAATAAAATACACAAATTTCAAAACAGTATAAAGTAAATATTGTAGGAAAAGAAAGCATTTCATCAGTTCACTTAAGAGTAAAACCAAACCCGTTGGCATAACTCCTCACTAGTGTTTCCAATTGATACTGAACATAAGAGCACACGCAGTACCACTTTCAACAAAATGTAAGCATTATTATTGTGTGTACTGAAATAGGGGCCACACATGTGCGATGGTGCATGTGTAGAAGTCAGGGGACAACTTTATGGTGTCAGTTTCTCCTTTCACCTTTCCATGGGTGCTGGGGCTTAACCACGGCTGTCGGCTAGCATGGCACACACTTTACCTGTTGAGTCATCTTACTGGCTTGGTAGTCACAATTCCGAAGCAGGTTTCAGGTAGCTTTAACTTTTACTTCAACAAATTAGATCTTTTCACATTCATCAATAATGTATTATTTCCTCTACTTTGTATGTATACTTAGCACAAATATACGCATGACTCTTTGTGTGCATGTATGAGGCCCAAGCGTCAGTGCGTATGAGTTGTAAATGTATGGAGATCAGAGGTGGACATAAGATTATGTCTTCCTTAATTGTTCTCCAATTCATTTTTTTGAGGCAAAGTCTCACATTGACCCGTACATTACGAATTTGGTAAGATTAGCTGGCCAGCGAGCTGCAGAAGTTTCTTATCCCCACCTTTCCTGAGCTAGAATTACAGATGCATGATTTCTCTGTGGGTGCTGGAAATCCAGACTCAGATCTTCATGAGTCAAAGGCAACCCCTTTACTGAAGGAGCGAGCCATCTCCCCCACCTCCATTCCTTTTTTTCTTCCCTGAAAGAAAAACCCACGATCTGACAGATCATATGATCAAAATGCTGGGGGTGTCTTTGGCTGTCTCTAGTTATAACTGGACTTCTTTGCTCACGCATCTCATTAAGCCCTTCAGATTTCTCTAGACTCTAAAGCCTGCACTTTGGACTAAGCAAGTACTCTAACAAGGGTTAACTGTCCTCTTCCCACTCACACACTTGTTGTCTTCACAGACTCTGACTATATCAACCATTCTGATTAAAGCACATTACTCCAGCTCCCATGGTCCACAAACTGTAGCAAGCAGCGCCTGTCCTTGCAGGAGGACTCAAGGGCACATTCTTGTCTTAGCAAAGAGCCATTCTGGATTTATGCTGGCCAGATTCTTTAAATATGCCCATCTCTTCTAAAACAGCCTTTTCCCTTTTCTTTTCATCTTCTTCCTTTTTTTTTTAATTTATGTGTTTGTATAAATGTGATGTGTAGAGGGTGGGCCTGAAGGTCAGCAAGGGGCATAAGATCCCCTGGAGCTAGAGCTGCAGTGGTTGTGTGATGTGGGATTCCCCTCTGTATGCTGTATGTTAATTGGTTAATGAATAAAGCTGGTTTGGCCAATGGCTTAGCTGAGTAAAGCCAGGCAGGAAATACAAAGAGAGTAGACAGAGTCAGGAAGACGCCATGTAGCTGCTCAAGAAAAAAGAGGTAACGAACCATGAGCCTCGTGGTAACATACAAAATAACAGAAATGGGTTAATTTCAGATGTAAGAGCTAGCTAGAAATATGCCAGAGACATCAGTCAAACAGTGTTGTAATTAATACAGTTCCTGTGTGGTTACTCAGGTCTGGGCAGCCAGGAATGAAGACGCAGTCTCCGCCTACAGTTGTGACCCATACAGCACAGGCACTAGGAACCAACTTCAGATTCTCTTCAAGAGCAGGAACCGCTCTTAACAGGCAAGCCATCTCTCCAACCCCCAAATAGGTCTGTCCCTGTACTTGTAAAACACTTTTTTCTTTTTCTTTCTTTCTTTCTTTTTTTTTTTTTTTGGTCTCAGAAAAAGTTGTATTTCTCCCAGAAAGTGTTCTCCCTGTGTTGTCAGTGAATCCCATCTCCCTTCAACACTTTCAATGACCATCCTGACCAAATTCTTCCCTTGCTTCAAGAAAGCTTTTTATATTTTGAAAGCACATCTTAATTTTTATTATAGGTTTACTTTTAAAGTATACATTCAAATATTGTCCAAACCACAAGGGTTCACAAGGAAAAGTGGGACACTTTTCCTATCCACTCCCATTCGTCACATCCTCCTGAAGAAGCCAATCCAAGTGCTGATTCTTTTTATTTTCACTCGCTCTTTCACAGCTTTGGTGCTGTCTTCCCAACAAGCTCCTCCCTTGCTTCCCTGTCTTCCTGCATGTGTCCCACTGCACACAGTGAGCATGAACAGTTGGGGGTTCCCAGGCTCAGTTTCTGAGCTTCCGCTGTTTACGTTCTCACCATAATGATTCTCATGTCCGGACAGGCGCTCCTATCTTGTTAGCAGCTGTCATACCCAGACTCCAACCTGCCTAAACTGTTTTTATGAAGTCTTTTCATGTATTTTATCATTCAATCACATTAAAGTATTAAATGTATAATTATCCAATACTCAGTGCTGATGACTGACCCCAGGTTTTGTAAGCCACACAAGCATGCTCCCTCTGAGCTGCTGCCCCAGCTCCTACCCTGTGTTCCTGCTGTCTGAATTAAGATGCATCAGCTCCCGCCTGACATCCCTTTATGATGGATTGTGATCTGGACATATAAGTTTCCAAGTTTCATCACAGAATAGAAAACTAGAACAAGAGCTCTTTAGAACACGAGAGGATCTGTGCCTCTATTAGACCGTTTCATGGCCAGCTTTCCTGCTATAGGGAAGTTCATAACAAGCACATCTTTGGCCAATTACAGAACATATTAGTGCTAATCAAGGAATGATTTTTAGTACTTAGCAAGCAGATGAAGCTAAAGGACAAGCACTGGCCTTAAGGATCTGGGGTAATGTATCCTGTACAGAATCTCTGTCTACATCTGTAAGAATGTAACAAAGGCATATGACAATCTTAGGGGCATTAAGCACAGTTCTGAAATTCAACTGCTAAATCCTAAAGGTAGAAATGGACTTGTCACATTCAAGCTAAAAGGTTAGAATGGTTTCCCTTAGATGAGCTGAGCCTCTAGCTACTGAGAGCATTAGACAAAGCTCTACGACTACAGCGCAGAGCAGGAAACACAGGAGCTGGTCGGCTCTCTAGCTCACCCTCTAATGGAGGGCACCTGATAAACCTCAAGGAAGCAGTTTGCAGAGACAAAACAAGACTGCGCGGCTAACAATGACTGTGGCAAGGACAACACGGCTATAATTTGGTGGGGTACTGAACTGAACAGAGAATTCTCGACAAAAGAAGTTCAAATGGCCAAAAGATACTTGTCCACCCACTGAGACAGTGTGCCTGATCTAATGGGAGCTCACCATAGCCAGCTGGACTGGGACTGAATGAGCATGTGATCAAACTGGATTCTCTGAATGTAGCTCACAATTGAGGCAGACTGAGAAGCCAATGATAATGGCACTGGGATTTGTCTCTACTGCATGTACTAGCTTTTTGGGAATCCTAGTCTATTTGGATGCATACCTTCCTAAGCCTTGGACTTCCCACAGGGCCTCTCTTAGGACTGGAGGGGGAGGGTGGAGAGTGAGTGGGGGAGCAGGAGGGAAATGGGAGGAGGGGAGGAAGTGGGAATTTGGATTGATTTTTTTTTTAAGTAATAAAATTTAAAAAAAACCTTTAGGCAAGGTCATGGCATAATCTTACCCCATTTTAAAAAGACTATTCAGGCTACTTGCTATTGCATCAAAAATGATTTGAAAAACAATAAGGAAACATAATTAGTTCCAGTAGAAGCAGAGCTGAAAAGATGGAGATGAATGTGGGATATGTTTTGGTGAGCTGCAGACTTTGCTAATGAAGAGGGTGCAGGGAAGAAAAGGAAGAGGAGGAAACAAACCAGAATAAAGCTAAGGTTAAGCTGATATGCTCTTCTAATGTGTAGCGCACAGGCTACGCTGTCTGAACACACAAAGAAAGGCGACAGTAAACACATCATTACTCATGGGACTCAACAGAAACCTTTCTACGAGCCAAAATCAACACATTTTAGCTTCAAGAAGAAAAGAGTCAGTAACAAATTCCTTCATAAGCCAAATATTATTACATATAAACCCTACTTTGATAGAATTGATTATTGATGTGGAAAGGAACATCACTGCAGGAATTGCCTATCCTTTATATGAGACATTACTGAAATCTAGCCAGCATGCATTTTCCTGTCACCCATCCTAATTCAAAGAAAACCATGCTCCCCTGGGGTTCAGAAGAAGCTGACTGTCCAGGTTCAGCATCAGAGTCTAACTAGGTCAGCTCTGTCACTTCAAATGGCCAGCTGGCATGTTCGTTTGAATCTTCAAAAAGACAACCTTTAATTAGCTCATAGCTTTCCTCAATAGAGGAAGTCTGACAGTAATGAACACTGCTTAGTGACACAGCTGGGTATAATATCCTCATCCTGTGTGTTGGGGCAAACAATCCATATCTGGTGTAAGGTCACACACGAGCAGAATTGACCTAATCCTTCCAGCAACTTTGGGGATGCCATCCATCAGGATAACCAGCTGAGCCCCATCAGGCCACTAGAAAGATTTATACTTGCACGTAAAAGGGAGTCATTCCCCCTTTCCTGACAGTCATAAACAAAGAGAGTATTTAATCCCAACTCAGTGGGAACCATCCTGCAGTCAGAGTAGAGCTGACTATTCTTGCAGCAGAAACAAGATGAAATTAATGAGCTGAAGACTGAGTTACACAAGAAACCTCTTTCTACCAAATATGAGTAAATTTATTTCCTTGAAAAGGCCAATATGAAGAAGAATTTTCAGTTTCTTACAACTGAAGCCATCCTGCCCAAATAAACACACTGGAAACATAACTCAAAAGTCCTGAGTTGTTTAGGAAAGCTGGAATCTTTGGGAAACTGTAGAGTATCTTCTCTCCTCAAAAATGGACAGCTTTATTACTGCCTTCAAATGACATTGTCCTCTTCTGTCAAATGTAAGCCAGGAAAGCGCTTGCAAACAGAACAGGCAGGCATGGTGTCTCGGCCATGTGAACTCTTCTCTCTGGACGGAGTCTACACAAACCCCTGGGACCCCACATGCAGCCTACAGAACTGCACAGTTCTGGTGAAAACTAATTCTTTAAAATATATTCCACATGGAGGTTCTCATTATTTCAAAAATATAAATCTTTCATTTGCAGACAGTCTGGCCTTTTAAAATTTATTCAGTATCAACTATATCCCTGACGTAATAACTATGAACTTTGTCTTTCATCTTTTTTTTTTTCTTCTCTTAAGCAGATTAAACATCCACTAAAAACCTGTTTAAAGTTGTATGATTTTGTTTCCTGGACTTCTTGTATGACGTGTAACTTCAGGATAAACTTAAGATGATCAGACCATCAAAAAAAAATTTTTTTTTTACTCAAATGAACCATAATACAGTTCTAGTTTCTAAATAGCTTCTTTTAAAATAACTTTATGTGTGTGTGTGACTGTGTATTGAATGAGCACATGAATGCAGGTGTCCTTAGAAGCTAGCAGAGGTGTCAAGTATAACAGCAGAAATTTTAAAAAAGAGTTGGGTAAGTTTTAAGATAAAATACTACACAGTAGGATGGCAAATTATAAATTTTTCTTATAAGGGATTAAAGAAAAACTAGCCTATTTTCCTTAACTGAAAACTGCCTACTGTTATTTTAACAAATAGTCCATATACTAATATACACAATTGTTTCTTATACTATTAAAAAATGCTACTGATCAACCATAATATACCATTAGTGTAGATAAATATCAAACCCAGAGATGATTAAATAAAATATAAACACCATTGCTACAGAAAATAAAATATATGAACCTCAGAGGATTAAGAAACATAAAAAATAAAGAGACAGAAATAATACTAAAATATTAGCAAGATCTGTTCCACTGTCCAAAATCAAACTGATATTCTACAAGGCAAAACAGGTCTACTCACCCTTCAGCATCAGGGTCTAAAATGAGAGCGAGCTCCGTTAACACGAGGCCTGCCAGGTAGTGCTGCTGGCGGAAGGGCAAGGACAGTTCAAACATATTTGCGATCTTCTGGTCCTGCACGTTTGTGGAAAATCCAGAACTCTGTTGGGGGTAAGGTAGAACTCAACTGTTGACAGCTGTGCAACAGACATCCTACAGTTGGGGCATTGCAACAAATGAAACGTGACATTATTATGCCAGACAAAGTTACGCCAGAGAGTTCACAGAAAAGTGACTGCTCTTACTTTGGGTGTGGGAGAGTATGGTGACAGTTTTTTATTTCTGTTACCAAACATAGAAGACTGACCTAATCTGAAGAATTTACTTGGGGATTGTAGACCTTAGGAAGAGAATTCATGGGTGCATAAGATGAAGGCTGACTTCAGGCAGAAAGTGCTCAGGAAAGTGGCTTGTTCAAGTCATAAATTTATTTGTTTTTAAATAGGAGGTGGGCTCTTGCTATGCTGAGCCTTGAACTCAGCCTACAGCCTCAGCATTCCAAACAATAAAACAATTTTATTACTAAAATTAATAAACTAAAAGTTTAATTTTGCTTTTCTCATTGAAATTCCCCATTTGCTTAACTTTTTATTCTTAATCATCTACTATTCTGGTAGCCTCTGAAGGGGAGAGATGAAAGTGGACACCAATGCTGTGAGTGCCCTCACCTTACCATGACCATGGCACTTGTTTTCTAGAGAAATTTCAAATATCACTTAAGCCATATTTCATGCGTCTTTGGAATTATCATCATCTAGTGGTTTCTTCACCAAATCTCTAGAAATTGTAGTGTTAAAAAGTTTATATCATTCAATATTCATGGCTAACCATGTATATGTATGTGTGTGTATATCTGGTTGTGTACGTAAAAGTGAACAAGATAATTCAAGAAATTCTATGATTGTTCATTGGTGAATGTCATGTAGTAAGGAGGTTTTAGGAAAGGTACCTGTTGTGGAACAACCTTTTTGTACACTGTGAAGATGTGTCACTATGATTGGCTTAACAAAAAGCTGAACAGCCAACAGCTAGGCAGGATTTCCAGGCACAGAGGACTCTGAGGAGAAGAAGGGCAGAGACACCAGGAGCCGTAGACAGAGCAAGAAGCCTGGGCATTACAAAGTAACGATAATCAAACCACGTAAAAGAATTTAGATTAAAAAATATGGTTTAAGTTATAAGAGCTAGTTAGAAACAAGCCCAAGCTATTGGCTAAGCTTTCATAATTAAAAATAAGTCTCCGGGTTGTTTTTTTGTGAGCTGGCAGTCCCCGACCCCCCAAAAATTTTGTCTACAGTTACCTATGACTGATTTGACTCTGGCTACTTAGCCACATCTTTGGAAGAAGACAGAGGAAAATGCAAAGGGCTACATGTGTCCATTAAGGGAGGCAGAAAGATGTGGGAAGTAGGTTGTTCCAGGAGATAAACTTAAAAGTTATGGCTGGCTCACTAATACTTCCAGTTTATGTACATGAGGTCTAATTTTATTTATTTATTTTTAACAAACATTTCAGATCAACCCAGTCTAGGTAACTGCACCCGAGCATTCCAAACCACAGAAATAGGATTAGGGAATGTGTAAGATCAACTTTAACATCAGACATTAGGAGGTATTATAAAAACAGCTTCCAACTCAGGAAGAATATAACATGTATATTTTATTAGGGAGGAGGAAAAATATTGGCTTTCTTGACACTACAACTATAAAATTTTAATCTTTTCATCTTCAAAGAAGCTATTAGTTGTGAAAGTGAAGAGGTACCCACTTCAACTTTAAATGCCCATTAATTTCTTGTAAGCAGGTCAGGTTGAGCTTGGTAGGCTGGCTTCTTTTCCCAGCTTCAAGGCATTTATAAATATAATATATAAATACAATATAAATTTAAATAGCTATTTCACAGGAATTAACCCAAACTTGCTTTCCATATTTGCTTCAAGAAAACTCAATTTGGGAAAACATCAAAATAAATGAGTTTATTTAGGTGAGCACATATATCTGTAAACACATACATCATGCTTAAAAACCTGGGCTCTGGAATAAAGTTTTGGTTCAAAGTCTAGCCTGACCATTTCTTACTTTCAGTGTTTCTGGTTTAGTGCTATCCAATGTGCATAATAACAGAACAATCCCTCAGCACTGTTCTTGTAATTAGATGAGCTAATACTTATAAAGCACTCACGTGGTGGTTTGAATAAAAAGGGTCCCCATAGACTCATTGGGAATAACACTATCATGAGGTGTGTGTCACTAAGGGGTGGGACTTGAGTTCTGAGGTGTTGAAGCCAGGCCCAATGTGGCATTCTCTTCCTGGTGCCTATTCCCTAACACCATGCCCGTCTGCCTGCTGCTATGCTTCCCACCATGATGATAAGACAAAACCTCTGAATGTAAGCCAGTCCCAATTAAATGTTTTCCTTTATAAGGGCTGTCATAGTCATGGTGTCTCTTCATAGCAATAGAAAGCCTAAGACAGAAGTTGGTACCAGACTGGGATATTGTTGTAAAAGGCGTAACCATGCTTTTGTTTGGAGGAATGAAGAATCCTACTAGATGGCCCATTAAGCCCCAGTTAAAGCATTCAACTGATTTTCTCATCCAAAGTCCCAAATTCTTCAGGCCAGGGAATGGAATGTGGTGGTTTGAATAAAAATGGTCCCCATAGGCTCACAGAGAGTGGCACTATTAGGAGGTATGGCCTTGTTGGAGGATATGTGTCACTAAGGGGTGGGCTTTGAGTTCTCAGGTGCTCAAGTGAGGCCCAGTGTGGCATTCTCTTCTGGCTGCCTGCCAATCTGGAATTCTCTGCTCTTTCTCTAGCACCATGTCTGCCTGTGCAATGCCATGTTTCCCACCATGATAATAGTGAACTACACCGCTGAACTGTAAGCCAGTCCCAATTAAAAGCTTTCCATAATAAGAGTTGCCATGGTCATGGTATCTCTTCACAGCAATAGAAACCCTCACAAAGACAATCCAGAAATGAGCCTATTACCTAACTAATCATCAAATAACACATTATGATTTTTCCACCCATTGTTTTCAATCCTTTTTTATAAGTATGAA
Source organism: Dicrostonyx torquatus (assembly GCA_028555095.1). NCBI lineage: Eukaryota > Metazoa > Chordata > Mammalia > Rodentia > Cricetidae > Dicrostonyx > Dicrostonyx torquatus. The sequence continues at coordinate 13,228,661 of JAQHUG010000012.1, read as the reverse complement.
CATAGGTATCTCTTCACATTTTGCATACCTGAGATGTTGCAGAAGAAACAGAAGGTGACGGAGATGCAGGTGGGGTAAGCAAGCTGCAGGGTAAGTTTAATGTTACATAGTGTTCATGGCTACAGATAATTCGCAGGAAGTCCAACCTCAAAGACACCAGGACACTTGGATTTGGCAGTGAATAGAGCTTTGATGCCACCTTGGAAGGATTGCATAAATAAGAGAACACAATTGATACATTTTTTTCCTCCCACAGCAATAGAAGTTTGGGTCTCTGTAGCTCATAGGATAACATCCTCTTTCTGAAAATTATAGCAAACACTATAAACATGGATCTTACGAACCTACAGTGTAAATCCACTTGACTATCCTTAAGTCACATTATCTTATTGCATTAATATCTCCACTTCTCAAAAATGTACTTTATGAAGGAAAAGCATAATTCAAAGAAAAGATTTCTTTTTAACATTTCTGTTTAATGAATTTATAATTGCCTATCATTGCCAACTATATCACAGGCTACTTGGGGAGACATACTGTAAGCTGATTTAATAGCATCCTTTGGGTCAAACTCAATGCTTGACAAGTGCAGGAGGTCATTAAGTCAGAAGAAGGTTTTTTTTTTTGTTGTCATTGGTTTTTTTTTTTTTTTGGTTTTTCGAGACAGGGTTTCTCTGTAGCTTTGGAGCCTGCGCTGGAACTAGCTCTTGTAGACCAGGCTGGTCTCGAACTCACAAAGATCTGCCTGCCTCTGCCTCCCGAGTGCTGGGTTTAAAGGCATGTGCCACCACCACCTGGCTGTCATTGTTTTTTTGAGACAGGATTTCATTATGTAGCTTTGCTGTCCTGAAACCCACTACATAGACCAGGCTGGCCTCAAACTCAGAGACCTGTCTGCCTCTGCCTCCTGAGTGTTGGGACAGACTAAAGGTGTGCATCATAATGTCTGGCTCAAAATAAATTTTGATAGTAATAAAGCTTAAATTTTGGGGGAAAAGAATAGTGTTTTGTAAATATCTCTAAGTCAGTGCCCATGCATAGGTAATTTCTATGACTATAAAAAAAAATTCAATTGAACAGGTCTTTAAAATTTTTTAAATTATATTGCCAAATAGAATTGTATGAAATTTTTATTTTACGTGGATGAGTGTTTTGCCTGTATTTATGCTTCTGTAGCATATACATGCCTGGCACGAACAGAAGTCAGATACCCTGGAATTGGATTTCAGACTGTTGTGAACCGTCATGTGGTTGTTGAGAATTAAATCCAGGTCATCAAGAAGAACAGTCAGTGCTCTTAACCACTGAACTCTCTCTCCAGCACTCTATAATTATTGACCAACAGTTCTCCAAAACTAATTGATGGGCCAGCTAGGAAGGGTTTCATAAGTTTTACTCCTAAACCCCATGGATACAATGTCTCAGTACTTCCGAGATAAAACCCTGACATTTTATTTTTTTAAAGCTTTGTTAAAAATAACACTGGAGTCAATGCACTGTTTATAGAGGGGCCAATTCAGAGATAAAAATTAGTACTTCCCAAAAGGCAATATATTAATAATCAGCTGATAACATTTACAAAATGTAACTTGCTGCCTGTAGACAAGGTCTAGGGTATTTGTAGTTTACAAATGGCAAGGTAAGAAATGACATTTTGAACATCAGTAACCATCTGACCACAAGTCCAAACTCTACTGTTTAGGATTAAATTGTAGCAATAACAACAAACTGCTTAAAGACCACTCAAAAGCAGGCACAATGGCTCACACTCATAACCCTAGGATGCGAGAGGTAGACCAGGAGTTCAAGGCCACCTTCAGCTATACAGTAAAGTTGGAGCTGTCCTAGGCTATACGATACCCTATCTCAAATAAACAAATAATACCCAGGATAGGAAAAGTTCAGTTAACTATGCGCTCAACATAAATGCTGTATGTGCACAGCATTCAAAGGCTGCATTCCATCACTAATTATCTGACTATCTGTTAATGAGAAGGAAAAAGAAACTGAGTGGGGTAAATTAGCTGTTCTGGGATCTGCTTGCTATAGTCCAGTAAAACACATTTGATATACTTTCACCACAGTATTATCAACACATAACTCTGTGCTACTTTTTCATTTTAATACCAAAATATGAATGTGTTCATGAAGCTCTAGCCCTGGACAAAGCTACCCCAATATTTCAGTTACTTGATTACTAATTATGTATTACCTGTTTGTAGCAGGACTTTATAAGACTGAAGACAAATCCTCTGTCCATAACAGACAACAAATCATTAAGAAAGAAGGCAAGGCTTGTATTGAGTCTCTCAACCATTTCTGTGTCCTAGGAAACAGAACGTAAGAATAACAATGATGATGACAGTGAAGAGAAGCATGACAGTTTCCTCTCACTTGTACCAAGGGAAGGTCATCCTCACCTTCTGAAATCGTGTCACAACATCACCAGCGATTGTGCTGACTAGAGCAGCAATGTCATCCATGAAACGTTCTGGGAAGCGGGTTTTCCTTGGAGCGTCCAGCTTATCATTAAAATACAAGTGGTGCACCATGCTCTTTACCTGCACAAGGGTGTACACTGTTATCTGTGCTGCTGGGGTTTGGCTTTACCTTATGCCAGCATCTTATAATATAACCCAGATCACCTTTGGGTTCTCAATCCTTCTGTCTCAGCAAGGAGAGGCTCTACCACCTGGCTTTTTTCTTAATTTTAAACAAATCATAATGCTCTAAATATTCTGGTTATTTTTTTAAAAATATACCATGTAATTTAACAAGTGACTGAATATATTTTAATTTCTCAATGTCTTGAAAATGTTCTTTAAATATTTTATGCCAATGAAATGTCAAACATAGTAAAACTTTCCCACTTCAGCCTCAAATTATCCAACAAAAGAAAAATATCAGTGTATGCTAATGAGAAAAAATTCACAGTGTAAGAACAATTTTAATTAAAAAGTTTTAAGACTCATTTGCTTTTTTTTTTTCATTCCACTCTTCCTAAACCAGAAGTTTTCAATGGTTAGAAACCCTGTCTTCACTGTACTATCATCAATATCTATTACATAAAATATTAGTTAATAAATCTGTGGGGGGTTTCTATGTCAAATATAGGTAACAGTCAATGCTGAGAATGACTATTCTAAAAGCAACTTTTATTTCCTTCTCTTTTGTCCTCCCTCCCTCCTTCTCCTTCCCTATACTCATTATTTTTGCTGTGCTTTATTTCTTATTTATTAAACACTATTTTGTCGGAAGAAAATAGTCCCATGATTTATGCTTTCTAGTACTAAGGGAGAAAACAAAGAGCAAGGTCCCTAGTGCCAGAACACCTGGACATGAATTGCAGCGCTGCTACCTACACTGTGTATACTTAGAAAACTTACACAACCTGTTGGAGCCTCAGTCACAACCTGCACAGTCACTAAGTAAGCACTCACTGCTTTGTTCATTAATAGGTCTGAGTGCATACAAGTATAGCCATGCTTTATATGACAGAAATATTAATTGGTTTGTAGTATCATTTATTGAATTAAATAAAAAGTGTTTTTCTAATTGGCTGTAATTAGTATTTCCCTATGTGCTGTTCACCTATAATAATAACAGTAAATATTTATAAAACTCTAAAATAATTGTTACAAAATCAACAGCATTGCCTTTATTAACTTGCATAGACTAGCAAAGAATGTCACAAACTTCCTTGATAAGTATTCAAGAAAAACAAGACAAAATCAAAACCAGAGAATAAATGAACCTCACATTTTATAACTTCACCTATATTGTGTTGGTGTCCATATTGTATAGGGTAAACATGGGAATGCAATTTCTAAGATAAAAGAAAAATGAGCTGATACAAAATTGCTTACTGAGTTAGAAAATATTAAATTTTGCTCACCATCAACTCAAAAAAGAACCAGGCTTGCTGCAAAGCTGATTCCCGAACGCTGCCACTGCAAACAACCCACTGCAAAGCCAGCTCCTCGTGAAAAAGCTATCCAGAAGTAAATTCAAGGTTATTATCAAAGTGAAATCTGCTGGTGACATAAACCAAATGATAATGCAGGTACAATGAAGGTATCATGAGAATAAGCAGAATAGGGCACATGAATCTGGATGATGCAGGGAAGACACCCATTAACGAAACGACTTATGTATGAAGACAGTGTGACGTGTTCAAAGCTGAAAAATTACATGTTATCTTGGAGTAAAATGTAATTTTAAAAGGACAGGCAGGAAACAACTTCCTAAATTGCACCTGCAAACCAAAAACTAGACCAAAACCTCATAGCTACGAATTGTATTTTGTTTTTATTTTAAATACGTATTTGAACATATAATATACTCATCAACATTGCTGGTACAATTTAGGAAATACCATTATAAATTTAAACTTTTCTATGTGCTATTAGGTTTCATGTGTTTAAGATGTATTTTACAAAGCAAAAACCCTTAAATGGATATGCATACAAAGCACTTGCAAAGTAGCATAGATCACTATGAGGACTAGCAGGACTGTGCGTAATGGGCAAGCCAGCATCGCTTACTAAGAGTGATAACTTTTCTAACTCATCTTCCTTTCCCTGGAGATTTAAAACAAAACAAAAGCAGTTACAGAAGCAGAATTAAGAGTTGATACATTTTTCTGGCATTAAAATTTGATTATCTAATATGAATTACTAAATTCTAGTCAATTTTGTCAAAGACAGAAACATCACCTCATGTAAACAAGTCCTCAATGACAGTGCTATGCCCCAAAAGGCACCAGACAAGCACTGCTTGTTCAAATGTAACTTCAGACACACCAAAATTATTTTAATAACTCAAATTAGTTGTGTAAAGAAACTTTACATGTTTTTACTTGGAATTACTTTCCCCCTCTATGAACTGTCTTCTTATGAATCTACCTTTTTAGTTGGTAAGCGTCCCGTTAATGTTTGTAAGAAACTTGACGTCTCTGTGTGCGAAGACATACGATTACAACTTCGATCCATAGCCTATGGAGTGGAGACGAATGGATGGCGAGATAACATTAACACTGCAGAGAAGACTTTGAAGTTCAAGGACTACGTACAGATTTCAACCATTTGTATTATTTCTGATTTCATTATGTTATTTTGAACTGCTTTAAAAGCAAGTATGAAGATTACTTCTATGTTTTTAGTCTTTCAGATGAATTACTTTAATGATTTTAACACACAGAGTGCTGCAAAGGATGAAACTTATCTGTGTAATCTACACATGCACATATCTAGTGAAAACATACATAAAGAAAAAACATACTTCTTAACTGGTGTCTGGTGAAAAAGAAATAATTTCATATTTAATAAGGAAAATTAAAACTTTAGAAATTTTACTTTTTTCTATTAAAAATATCATTTAAGTTTATTATAAATAATATCTAATATAAATCAGTTATAGTCTTAAATGGAAATTGGGATTTTTTTAGAAGAAAGAGAATTTTTCTTCAAAGTCAATACACAAGTAAGAAGTATATTTTCATAAATCATGCAGTCAGTTATCAAGCAACTAGTCTTAAATTACATATTATAATTGTAACAAATTTCATACTTTGCAACACAGTACAAATTCAATGGAGTTTTCTTTCTAGCATTTATTTTGACAACATGCATACTGTATACTTCATATTTATTTATATTTAACTACCAGTCTTTCTACTTGGTGATTATAACAAAGAGATAAGGTCAAGGGTCACAGGAAACAATACATTTACTTTACAACAAATGGAAAACTGTTGGTTGTTTTCTATGTAAACATTTTCTACTAAAGATGTACAAGCCCTGAAGAGATCCTGTTATAAAACTATCAATGCACTGTCAGCAGGCACAGAGACACTGATACGGTGTGTAGGGAGTAAGCAGGAGGAGACAGAAGACAGAAAGAAGAGCATTACCGGTGCAACTGGTGGGATTCATGCATAGTGGTTGGAAAATGTGCTAAATAAAAATACACACTTAAAATGATTAAAAACAGCAAGCCACTGAAATCACAGCATGTACTAAAAGGTAATGTTCTAAAGGGAAACATCAGCAGCCAATAAAGAAACCTATAATGTAAACACCACCTGTGTTGATTCTGCACTTGGACTGGGGTTGGATCCCCATGGGGCAGCTTTTGGACCAGTGTTAACCCAGGAATTGGAGCGGTCTAAACCCTAAGCACATAATAGAGAGCAGTTGGAAAGGAGAGAAATGTTACATGGTGCATGCTATGAACTATTCCTAAAGAAATCCAGCCCTCCCAATGCAAAATGTTCTTTATTAGTACTGTTAAAGCAACCAAAAAACCCCCAGGTACATACAGAATATTAGTTCATTCACATTATCTTATCATATAACATAATTTTAAAGAAAAGAATATTAAGCATAGCATTTAAAGATCATTTCAATGTAAAGTGACTGCTCTGAAGTGAAAACCACAGAACACTTTATAGCATCACCCTCAAAATGCTTCTTAAATATGGTACAAATTCTCAACTGAACTAAGACTGGGGGCGGGGGGGTCACCACTCTTTGCTAAAAGACCTTAACCTCACTGTGTTTCTCACTAGCTTAAAGTTACTACGCAGCAAAAACCGTGCTATTGTTTGCCCTTGCCTGTCTTTTCTTTTAGAGAATAGAAAACATTTAGGAAAATATTAAGCAAAGGAACAGCTAAATTTATTCCTTTCTACACGTTGAGCTTGGAGTTGTGCTCCTTTTCATTACTTTGTCATTAGACATAATATTGTACTATCCTATATAAATATTATAAGGAAAACATGTATCTCTCTAGGAATTAATCTTCATCATCACTGGCACTAAATTTTAGTGTTAGTAACTATTAATAAATATATTAGAAGTGAAATACTTTTTTCTGAAAGAGATTACTGATTTCTGGTGAAGTTAGCCGAAGCCTGACTTCAACTTCCCAAGCCTAAGAGATCATGAGACTTATGTAAAAATGCTTTATAAAACTCAGATTCTGTGCTCTACCTCTCAGCTTCCTGACTTCAAACTCAACTAATGGCACAGAACCTGCTAAATGGAGTTGGAGCAAGTTGTAACAGATGTTTGGAGGATTTAAGGGCATAATTACAGAGATAACCCAAAGCAACCTGATTAAAAATACTAAAGCAGAGAATATACTGGAACTAGAAACCACCAATGTTAAGACTGCCTGGGGAAAAAAAAATGTTGGCACATTGGTAACTAGTTCTATCGAGACAGCAGGTTCCTTAGGAAGACTCCCAGCAGCAAAAGCAAATGTGCTGGCCCCAGGCCCCACCATAAAGCAGAATAGGTGAAGGTAAGGTCTATATATCAGTATATTTTTTAACATCTCAAGAGAAGTTTTAAAAAGGAAGCAAAAGAAAGGAAAAATAACCACTGCTTGGAGTTTTGACTTTAGGGAGATTATTTTCTCTACTCTCTTTTTTTCCCAAACGCAGAGCAGCTGAAGTAATTAATGTGATGGCTTGAATGAAACTGACCCCACAGGTTCATGAGGAGCAGCCTGGTAGGTGTGACCTCACCTCTCTTCCTGCTGCCTGCTGATCAAGATGTAAAACTCTCCGCTACCTCTCCAGCACTGTCTGCCTGCATACCACCATGCTAAACCTCTGAAATATAAGCCAGTCCTAATTAAATGTTTTCCTTTATTAGTGTTGCCATGGTTACAGTGTCCCTCACAGCAATAAAAACCCTAACTAATTTTCCTTCATTTTTGACACTATCAAAGATGGCTGTCTTGCTTACTAATTTAAAAGTCTAAAACAAATGACCTTTTTTTTTTTTACTGTTTCTCATCCACAAAATAGAAATGACAAGTCTTCTCTTGTTTTAAAAAAAGTCAAAGTGTGATGTCCTGAAAGTGACAGATACCAGAAGTCATTTATACAAAGATTTTCTAGAGATTGAAGTTTTGTCTTTGAATTAGTTATTTTTTGATGAGTATAAGTATACTGTTTGCTCAAATATATGTGCAACCTTGTTTAATAATTTCTTCTTAAAATCATTTTTGTGGTAATCTTATCAGGTTAAAATACCAGTTTGCTGCCAGTTATATTTCACATACAACACTGTGACCAGTTACAATCACACATCAAAACATAATTAAAGACATGTAGTCAATCAGTTTGTAAAGCAAATAACTTTCACATTTCAAGTGTTATAAAACTGAATTATATGTAAAAATGTAACAATCCTTAAACAAATTCATTACAGAGAGATACTAATGTAACAACTTTCCAGGCCTCCAAGAAACAAGGAAAAGGTAAACTGTACCCAGCTGTGTGCATCTGCTTTTGCCTAAGGCTAGTACTATTATTTTGTCTTAGCTTGTAGGTGGACAACTCTTTGAAAGGTGAAGCAGTATTCTTGATGGGTACTCAGGCAGGAAGATAAGAATTCTGCGGGAAACAGACAGTGAGAGCCTTGCCTGTGAGGTTTCTGGGGTAACATGAACTCTATCAGGATTTGAGCTAGGAGGGTCATGCATGCATATTCTGGTCAAGAATGCGGTTCCATTTTGCCTATGTCGTGAGAACCTGAGCAAAGTTGAGGCTAAAGATAATGGACTGATTCATTCATGTGGGGCCAGAAATTTCATGCAGGAGTCATCAGCTGGTGATAAGAAAGCAGTTGTGTGGCACTAGCACAATAGGAAAGACATCTTGAAGGTAAAATTTCACCCCTCAGAAGCTCCATCTTGTGAAAACTGAAATTCACTTAAAGAAAAAAGCTTAAGTTGGTGGGTTCCCTGACCATTAAAAGTAATTGTCTAGTAAAGTGTATCCCTGGGGTCAGCACTGAAGCTGAGTGTGTCCCAGGAACCCAGACTACATTTTGAAGTGACAGTATACCTTGGCAGCGCTAACCACCTGATCCTGCTTTTCAAAGCATAAAAGTTGCAAGACAGAGGAGGTCATGGAAAGCAGCTGATGGCAAACAATATACAACGGTGTTGGAGTTCATGGAGGAGGCCCTGAGAGGCCACTGTGCAAAGCTATGAAGAAAAAGCCTCAGTTTCAATGAAGACCTCAAGATATTGAAGATGCCAAAATCATGAATTAAGGAGAACTGTGGACATGGAGCTGGTCTAGGAGAGAATCTAAGTGTTTCAAGGGCAGCAGAAATGGAGGGGTGGAGTTACTCAAGCCTTTTGGAATCCAGCTGACTATATTACAAGCCCCAGATGCCAGACATGAAGCTGCAAGATTTGGTCGTTGCCCAGATGGATTCTGGTTTTGCTTTGGTGCGACTGTTTCTTGCTATATCCCTGTTCTTCCATTTGGGGAAGGGAGTCTTTATTTTATGTCAATATATATTGGAAGTATTTAACCTGTGTGCGTTTGCTTGCTTGCTTGCTTGGTTTTTAGTGAGAGATTTGAAATTTAAAGGGTAGGAACTGTTCATCACCATCAGGATTTTTAAAGATGGAATGAATGCATTTTATATTATAATTTGGTCACAGGCCTACAGTGCTAAGGGGTGGCTGGTTACAGTTTAACAGTGATTTGTTGAGGGCCCAACTGACAATTAGTATTAATTATCTACTTTACAGAATCTAGACTCACTTGGGAGAAGGTCCTTTGGGTATACCTGTGGGGGAACTGTCTAGATTACACTAAATGGTATGCAAAGGCCTATATTAATTGTAAGCAGGACCATTCTCTGGGCAGAAGATCCTAAGCTATATAAAATGGAGAAGATGAGTTGAGACCAGCATGCAATCACCCCTCTGCTTCTATATCAAAGGTACAAGTTGGCCAGCTGGCAAAGCTCGTACCACTGTGATTCCCCTGACACAATGAACCACAACCTGGAAGTGTGAACTAAATAAAGTAAATGCTTCCTCCATCCAGGTGTTTTCTCACTGCAAAAGGAAAAGACACTAAACACTGGCTATATAAGAATTAAACAAGAATCTTAGGCAGACCTCACTGGGAGGAGTCCTTCTGAGTAAAGTCTTAAATGATCTGAGAGCTGGTTATGGAAGGATGCAGCAATGATACAATCTAACTTAATTTCTTTTGTGTACCTTAATTTGTAAAGCAACACTCTGGATGTTATGTTGCGAACAGAAGAAAGTAAGAGAAGGTAAAGGAACATCTCAGACTACCACATTAACTCAGGGAGACCTGCTGACACCTCAAAGGAAGATGGCGGGGATGATAAGAAATCTTATGAAAAGCCTTCAGTTCAACCTCCAGCATAGGAAAAAACAGAAAATAAAACCAACCAAACAGAAAACTGCAAGGCTCTCCTTTAACATATGTGCAATCTGAAAAAGGATTTGAAAAACAGTTAAGTGGAATTCCTGAAAGGGAACTGTTCTGAAAGGTAAGTAGAGGAATGATTTAACCTATCATTTATAAACGCCCTGAATAAAAAGAGACTTGCAAAATGAGAGATTATCAGAAAAGAAAGAACTCAGATAAGAATATGAAAAGATAGAAACAGTAAAGAAAACTAAGACAATGTAGAAACTGAGAAGCCAAGTAAACTAAATGAAAGAAAAAGAAGCATTTGTGTCAAAGATACTGGCAGAACTGGAGATGTGGCTCGGAGGAAGGGTAAGAGCATGGGCTGCTCCTGCAGAGGCCCTGAATTGGGTTCTCAGCATCCAGACAGCTCAAAACTGCCTGTAATTCCATCCAACTCTAGGGAATTTGATGCTCTTGTCTGGCCTCCACAAATATCTGCATATATATATATGCACATCTGTACACAGAAACACAAACACATAATTTAAAATGAAAAAAGAATTAAAGACACTGGCACATAAACCAAGTTTGGATGCATAACTATTGGTTTTAGCAAGGTGGAGAACATCTGTAAAATGACAAGTTCAGTTTTGGGGGAAGACAGTAGGAAAGTTAATTAAAGAGAGTAAAGGAACTGAAGACACAAAGTATACAAAGTAAAAGAAGCCAAGATACAAAGGATAAGAGGATCTACTTTAAGAGACAGCAGAGATGGCATAACTGCACATATCTTTAATCCAAGCACTGGCTCCAGGAACACTTCCCTACCCCCAACCCCACTAAAAAGGTACCAGAAAACAGCATAGAAAGAAGCAGTAGCAGAAACACTACAGAGAATTTTGAAAGTGAGAAATAACACACCTGTCTGCAGATAAAAATGATTCAATACAAAGGAAAACACTGGTAACACAGGAAAAGAGATCAAAGAACTCCAAGACTGGGAATCCTGAGTAGGCGAGAAAAGGAGATGGACAAGAAAAGACAAGAAGAAGCTGAGGACTGAGAACAAGAAGCTTCGCCTCCCTCAGAAGATTAAGCAGTAGTAACAGCTGGCAGACATGACAACAAGCATCAATGAGGGGAAAGTATTAGGTGGCTTGTGGCAATAAACTATGGCAGAATGAACTAGTGAAAAGAGCACAAAATGACTAGCCGACAGCAGTAAGGGAATTTCAAATGAGGCTAGCTGCCTGTGGTAGTCAGAAAGAAAATGGCTCCACAGGCTTATAGAGAGGTGCTATTAGGAGATGTGACCATGCTGAAGTAGATGTCAGCTAGCCCCAAGTAAATGTTTTCCTTTATAAAAGTTGCTGTGGTCATGGTGTCTTCACAGCAATAGAACTCCAATGAAGACACCAGCATTTTCAAAACATGGAAGAGGCAGTCAACTGGTTTTAATGATGATTTCAAGTTTGAGAAGAAAACAGAATTGAGATTTGATTGTGAAAAGAATATATACTGGCTGGTTCTGACTAGTTAAACTCACTGGTTAGGAGGAAGAAAGAATGGTAAGACACTCAATCTTCTCTTCTCCCAGAAGAAACAAAACAATACTAATGATGAGAAGATGAAAGAAAGGGGAAACCACTGAAGTTGGGACACTAGAAAGAAAACAGAGAATGGTCAGACAACAAAATGCATGAAACTAAAATCATGAAGACAAAGTTATTGGTACTGAAATACCTAAGGTAAGAAAGACCACGACAGAGATACAAGACAGTATCTCTAAAGAAGGGGTCACTGAATTGCCTGGACAATTAAATAAGAACAAATAAAGACTAGGGATACACAAAAATTTAGACATCCCACATTTTATAAGATAAAAGTATGTTATTAACATTAGGGGAAGATATGCAAGTAATTATCATTTTTCCACCAAAGGAAAAAAATGTAAAACTACTTAATATTTAATTAGATCTGGGTTGGCAGCACATACCTGTTATCATAGCACTTGGGAGGCTGAAGCAAGAGGATCAGGAGTTCAAAGTCAGCCTTGGCTACATAATGAGACTGTCTCAAAAGAAAAAAAAATAAGACAGAATTGAGCTATTACAAGACAAATTTTTATGCTGTGATGACCTTTTTCTAAAAAAGAATTTAGTATATACACACATATGTATACTAATTTCATATAAATATGTATATGTAGACTGTTATTACATTCCATTTAATGACCTATAAAAGAAAAAACCTAATCAATAAATATTATTCCTTGCTTTAAATCTTGGAAGTTATACAACAAATATATAAAGAGTAATTGTTATATGAGGCACAATGTAAGTCCTATAAAAATTAAGGATTTTTTAAGGTAGTATCTTGAGGAATATGGTTATCTATAACCTTTGGACAATAAACATCTATAGTTCACAAACAGGTCTCAGTCTACTACAGAACTATACTTTGTAGTATGAGTGTTAAGTACTGCCCCTATTAAACAAGAAACAATTGAGGATAAAACAAGATTAAAAATCTTGAGTACTTTCCTAAGCTTAAACTCAGAGTTACCTTTGAGGTTTTTGTTTATTTTTAGGTTTGGTTTGATTTGGTTTTTGGAGACAGGGTTTCTCTGTGTAATAGTCCTGGCTGTCCTGGAACTTGCTTTGTAGATCAGGCTGGCCTCAAACTCAAAGAGATCCACCTGCCTCTGCTTCCTGAGTGCTGAAATTAAAAGCATGCACCACCACCACATGGCCTATTTTTGTGTTTTATGCATATAAAGGTAATTCGCTGAATATTTTTGTGTAATAACAAAAATGGAGGCCCTGAATAAAGTATAGGTGGGTCTTCTATAACCTAGATGGCCTCTCTCTTGTCTAGCATAATTACTAACCACTGTTACATAATCACACTTCTCTAATCCTAGTGCAGTCCACACAGGTTCATAGGAAATGCAGCTCTATTATCAACCACGGCCAGAAACTCTTCTGGATGCTTTTCTGAAGGAGGAACGCCCACTTGAACTCAATGACATCATGTTTCTTGAACACATCAGTCACACAGGCCCCTTCCCATGTTATAGCATCAAGCTAAGAATTTTTCACATGATTAGATATCAAACAAGTTATAAGTAATGATTTATCCTAAACAAATTTTAGAATTTGGCTGATTTTTTAAAAATGCCCAACGTATAACCCAGTTTATAACAGAGAACATATTTAATAGAAACATGAAAAATATTTACTGATAGAATATAAACTTCTTGCTTATTTCTAACTCAAGTAAAACAGAAAACAATTCCTTGCTTACTCTGAACTCAAGTACATCTTAAAACTAAGAATACATTAAATACTTGAATAACTGTTATAAATGGGTAGCAATGTCTTCAGTTTACCTTACTGCCAATAATGGACCGAACTTCATCATCTGGTGACGTGGGAGTACCAGATATATCTGGATTACTGTTGCTAAGGCTTCGTGAACGGTTTAAGTTAAGGCTTGCAGGTCTTACTGCAGACCTGGCCATTGTGGCATAATGCACTGATCCTCCCAAACCCCCAGGACCTAGAGATGTAAATAAGAAACACATAATTAATAAAAGAAAACCAGGAAAGGACCAAAAGAAGTAATTGAACACTTTACAAAATCCCACAAAAATTATGCATTGCTTTGGTTTCTGAATAAAAATTAACACAGGTTGTCTTTTGAAAAAATAACATTGGAAATAAAAACACTCAAGAACCAGTGACAGCTATATGAAGTTCTACTTTATAACAACTGATACAAACCATGTTAATTATATGTTAAAAAATCACTCTCTTAAATGTTTCTATATTATATGAACAATAAAAAATAAACTGAATAAGAAACACTGCTCTTACTCAAACACAGTAGTGCCAGGACCCAAAATGCAGAAGCTGACATCTCTCCCCTTTTGCCTACAGGCTCTGCCCCTTGATATATATATAGGGACATCCAATTTATTACCAATATCACTTAAATGAAAGTATGTTTTTAATCTATCTTTATAAGCAATTTGTTAAAAATAAAATGGCATCTTTGTTTTACACTCACATAAAACAAACAAACCTAAAGATAATTCTAAGAGCCTAGGTTATATATATTTAAAAAAAAAGGCAAAGAATTCCTTTGTCGGAATAAAATTAAGCATTCCATCTTCTTTCAAACATATTCCATACAAGCAAAAATACCCGGCAATTATATTCAATGATCTATATCTTTTTGTGTATGTGTACACGTGTGTATACTATAAAAGTGTTTGTGTGTGTGTGTGTGTGTGTGTGTGTATGCACGCACGCATGCACACCTGCATGAGTGTGGAAGCCAGATATCAACCTCAGCTGTCTTCTTCACTTGCCTGTCCCCCTAGATTGTGAAGACAGGGTCTCTCAACCTGACATTCACTGATTCAGCAGATTCATTTTCTTTTGGGATTAGATGTGTGCAGACCACGTGTGGCTTAACATGGGTTCTGAGCCCAAACTCAGTTCCTCATGCTTGCATGACAAGCATTTTATGGACAAAGCCATCTCCCCAGCTCTATCTATGTCTTTGAATTGTAGAATATTTTTAAATGTCTTATTGAAAATGACACAAATTTGACAACTAATTAATGTGTATACTTTTTCTTAATTACTGAACCAAACAAAAAGGTAGATGCAGTAGCATTCTGGGTGTACTATTTTGGGTATAGCACTATGACTCACATGCTCAAATTCTCAAGTTACGTAGCTAAAATAAAGATAGTAAATTACAGGTCAGGATAGGAGACAAATGTTCATCTTTTCACAGGAACAACAAAAATTCTAGTCTAAAGCTTAAACCAATACCGTTGCCAATAGCTGCAAAGGAACACGTACCATCATCACCAGGGATGAGTGATTGCTTATACAGCAAACAGATAAGCAGTTTCAAAGGTTAAACAATAAACTAACAAACTAAATGGAAAATCCAAACTCAAATATCCCTCACAAACACACTATCATCATCATATGAAAGACAAGTAACTACTTGAGACTTTAATATTCAGAAAGCTTACGTTATTTTACTGGTCATGAAGAAATTGGGAAATTTTCTAGACAATCATTTTTATGTTAATATAGACCTTATAGATAGGGTTAGTGGAAAATTATTAGTCTACCATGTATCTCCCTAAATGTCCAAATATACACTACAAATGACAAATAAAATAATCTATTAATTTTAAGAAGAAATGATAAAATGCTTTCAGAGATGGGTGAAGTGATTGTCAATGTTTATTTTCAATTATTAATTTAACCAAGATGTATATATAATAACATATATACATATATATATATATATATAATGATGCTTTAAAATGAAACAAACCCTCAATGTGCATGCTCCTTATAATAAAGAAAATAAATGCTGTGAGCGTGTCAATCACGCCACAGACTACACAACTACCTCAGTCTTGGCATGGATACACCATGAAGGGCAGTTTAGTACTAAAGGGAATAAAATACCTGGTGATGGTGAATTAGGATAAGTATTGGGCAGGCGGAACACATAATAGATATATGATGCGAGAAGGTTGTTTCTCCCATGCTGGTCATGATTTCCTTCTAAGTTTTTGTGAAGCCGATTTATAATTGATGCCATAGCTTCAAAAGATGCTTGCCCTAGATTAACTTTTCAGAAAGAAGAAATGTTTTAATGCTTTAATGTTTTTAAATCTGCAGTTGCACACAAAAGCTCTGTCTCTTTACAAAAGGCTGCAAGTAGAAAAGGATACAGCAAGTGTATAAAAACAGTACATTGATTTTGGTATTTTGTAATAGTTGACAAAAATTCTTGAAAACAAAAGGAGAAATAACATATTATATAAATTTAATGTAAAAACTGTATGGGCTAGATTAGTTAAAATAAAACACTGTTCAACACATACATATTATTTTGATATATTACATTTCACACAGAGAAATTCATCTCACATACAAACTTGAGAATTAACTCCTTTTAAAGATGACTCTGAAAATCTAAAGAGCATACAATAAGAATATATTACTTTTAAAGAAATTTAAAATAACAATGAAAATAAATCATTAAAACCAGTAATATGAAAAGACAACAGTGGGTAAGCAACTTGATTGAAATTACTGAACCTATAAAAGATTAGAAGGGGAAGGGCTAGAAAAACAGAAAGATGCAGAACACTTGAAATGACAAAGAACACACTTACTTCATCACCATGTTAATATACCTTGAGAACCTTTTAAAAGCAGGGAATTCTGACAGCACATTGGAGAACTAGGTAAACCAAGTAGACATCTGAATAAGGGTGTCAGTTCTGTGATTTACTTAATCAGGGCAGAAAATCATTGACAGATAAATGAAGCCAACTAAGTTTCCTAAAGGTGAAATGGCTATTTACAAGATTAAAGAGCATGTATTGAACTAAAAGGAGAGAATCTTGAAAAGGTTTAGCAGCTTCCTGTCTCCTGGTTAGCTCCTTTCCTCTTCAAATCAGCATAAGCCTTTTTAAAACCAGGTCCAGGGTGAGAGAGATAGCTTAGTAGTTAAGAGCACTGACCACTCTTCCAAAGGACCAGACTCAATTTCCACCACCCACATGGTGGCTCACAACCATCTGTGACTACAGTTCTGGGGGATCTGAGGTCTCTTCTGGCCTCCCTTGTGTACCAGGCACACATGAGGCACATATACATACACATACATTCAGGCAATACACCCATACACACATAAAATAAAAATTAAATGAAATTATATTTTAAAAATCTATCTTACTCCCTTCTTAGCAATTCTTACCTTCTCTATCACCCAGGACATCCATAAAGCATGAAAGGTCTCAAATCTATCAACAAACTGTTAGATACTAAAATGCCTATGCCTTTCCAAAAAGAGCTGGCACCCTTCCCCATGAGATCTAACTTCATTTTCATTTCCTGAACTTGCTTCAATGGTTAAATCCTTTCTTATTCGATTATCTTAAATTTTTTCCATTTTGCAAATGTTTTATCTTATTATGTAAACATGTTCACATTCACGTTTTAATTTTTATGTGTGTACGTGTTTTGCCTACATATATGTCTGTGCTTCACTTGTACAGCTGGTACCTGCAGAGGCCAGAAGAGGGTATTGGATCCCTTTGAGCTGGAGTTACAGATGGTTGTAAGCCTCCATGTGGATGCTGGGAATTGAACCTGGATCCTCTGGAAGAGTCACAAGTACTCTTAACTGTTGCATCATCTCTCAGCATCCTCAAATCCATTCTTATGCTCCACTCCACCTGGCTTTCCCTTTCTCTTCTAACCAAACTCCTTCTTTCCTTTTCTTTTTTAAGTCTTTGTTTTTTGAAGACAGGGTTTCTCTGTGTAACAGCTTTGGTTGTCCTGGAACTCACAGAAATCTGTCTGCCTCTACCTCCCAGAATGCTAGATTTAAAGGCATGCACCACAACTTCAAAATATTTTATTTTTATTTTATGTGCATGAACGTTTTACACTTGAGTGTCTAGTGCCTAGGGAGGCCAGAAGAGAGCATCAAAGCCCTTTAGAACTGGAGCTGCAGATGGTTGTGAGCACTATGTAGGGCAGTAATCAAACCCCTAACCAAACTTCTTACATTTCCTCCTTCAATTAGATTACACTGTTCTTAAAAACTTTTATCAATAGACACTTGTTAGGTATGAGATGTACCCAACAGCCAGCTGCTTGGATTGAATTTTGGCTGTGGTGTTACAACTGAGTGCTGTAAACAAAACTTTTGAACATGTTCGCCCTGTACTTATCTGTGAATGGAGGTGTGGTGGTTTGAGTAAGAACCCTTGTAAGCTCAAATCTTTGAATGTTTGGTCCACTGTTGACAGAACTGTTTGGGAAGAACTGGTTGTTGGGGAATGTGTGTAATTGGGGGTAGGCCCACACCATTCACAGTTAGCTGTGTCTGTCTGCCTCATATTTGAAGATCAGAAATTAGCTCCAGCATCATGTCTGCCTGTCTGCTGTCATGATTCCCACCATGACGCTCATGGATGCTAATCCTCTGGAACCAGCCCCAAGTTAAACGCTTTCAAAATAAAGTTTCCTTGGTTATAGTGTTTTGTCATGACACTAAAAAAGTAATTAAGATAGAACTACCCAGGGTTGCTGAGAGGATTTCATACAGAAGTGAAAATAAAGCACACAGTGCTATTCTGATTAATGCCTTGTAATTTATCATCATCATCAACAACAACAACTACATCATCAGTTATTCCATTTCTACAATCCTGAACAAATAATAACTTTCCTTTCTTAAAAGTCATCCATACAGTAATCTTATAAACCCAAATTTCATCCTCTTTTCCTTGTTCTATTCTCACTTTTATCATTTTGGAGAAGAAACCATACAAGACTTCAAACTTGTCTCTGTCTCTACATCTTTCCATTTTCAACCCATTTCTACATAGTGTCTTTTGTGTATGCATTTATGTATGTGAGTGCATGTGCATGTATGCCACAGCACAGATGTGAAGGGCGCAATGTGCCAACTGCACATGTGAAGTCTGAAGCCAACCTCAGATCTTGGCCTATCATCTACCTTGTTTTGAGACTGGGTCTATTTGCTGTCTTTCTACTGTGTGTGCCAGGGTATCTGATCCACGAGCTTCCAATGAGTCCCATTTCTCCATCTCCACTTCCCCATAGTAATGTGGGCATTGCAGACACATCACTTTCACACTTGCTATACTTACACCCACTAAAACATATCCCCTGTCCCTACATAGTATGTCTTTAAAGGTGTAATGTAGTCACATTGCTTCCATAATTATTGCCAGATCTTTCAATGGCTAATGTTTGCTATGGAATAATTTTCTGGTTTCAGAAAGTGTGGTAGGAAATTTCTACTATTATCTCATGTCTCCCATATCAGCTCTACTTTATAGCACATTCCTTCCAAGTCTTCACATAACTTTCTAAGTTCTTGTGTCTGTGCATGAATGTGGTTTCTTCTCCTTGAGCAGGACACAAGACATAGTCCTATTCATCTCTGAGTATCTGACTCAAGAACTTCCTCCACTTACAAGTGTCCCTCAAAGAACACCTATTGTTGTGGACAGACATCTCCTTAGCACCACCAGCTACCAAAACATTAAGAAAAGAGCAGCTTGTATCTATCAGGCTCAATTTCTTCCCCAGATTTTATATGGAAAAGGGTGGAAATGAGAAACAATTCTTTTTTTGGAGTACAAAAGAGAATAAATAGAGTGATTCCAAGAAAACAGACTAGAGGAAAATGTAGAATGGATACACTGTAAGCTCTATAAAATGCAACAGGATTGTCTACGGACCACTGTTCTTAACTATGAGAACTTAGCAGAAGAGACCAAGCTTTGGACAATGTCTATGAGCATCAGACTCATCATAAGTGCTTAATACATCTTTGGTGATTGACTATTAATTTAATTTGATAGTTTGATTAAAAGTCTATAAAAATACGTTATCATTTTCTGGCACATACAAGTCAGCAGCACCTTCCCACCTCTTCCCACTGTAAAGAGAAATCATGTTTTGTTTTTTGTTTTTTTTAAATTTAAGTTAGAAATGCAATTTATCCCAAGTAAACTTAATTACCTATTTGGCCAGCAATCACAGGAGGTCTAACAACTAAAAGTATTAGTTTATCAAGCAGAAGATGAAGAAACCGGACTACTGGTTCCAGCTGTGAGGAATTCAAGGCTGAAATGCTACTCTTCAGTTCATTTTCTAAGTTGTTTTCCATGATCCGCATATCCCCAATTCGGACTGGAAACATGTGTTCATCCAGAGCATTGACAAGAGCAAAGAATTTATCAAGGTAAGGATCCTAAAACAAAGAACAAATACAGAACTAAACAATTCTAACCATGTTAATTACCAAACCCACAAGAAATGCAGAACACAAATATCTCATATTAATTGATTATGCAGAAAAGCACATACAAGTATATATAAACAATTATTCCAATCTAATATGTGCCTTCCTACTCATCATTCTAAAACAGCCATCTCAAATACCATCAGTTACTCAAGGAATCTTTGAGAGTGATGGAGGATGTCATTTTTGGTTTGAGTTAATTTTTGGAGTTCGATCCTCGTGGCAGACACCTTAGTAACCTGCATCTGTTACTAACTTCCCATCTCTTAGCTCCTAGTCCACTTTCCTTGTTACACCATGCACGACAGGTGCTAGATCCTTCCACCCATGCTTCTCCCTTGTCAGCTGTAGTCTGTGGGGATGATGACATGAAGGACTAATCCTTATTTTTCTAGTGAAGGCTAGACTAAATGGATGTGCACCAGAGCAGTGGCGGCTCCCATGCTCCTACGGCAGGTGCTATGCACCAAGATTCTCTGACACCACAGAATGCTGAGCTCCATGTTCCTACATCAGTATCCTCTCCAGACTCTGTCAGTTGTTAGGCGCTTGCTTCAGACTTCTTGATACATCTCTGTCTGCTATTTATCGTTATCATAGAATTCTTTTAACATCCATTTAATAGCAAATCATCTTTAATATTTTAACAAGTCTATATTCTAGGTGTTCTCCATTCAAATTCCTGGTGAATTTGCTTCCTAACTGAACCTTTATGCTACTATTCAATGTCCCTCCTTTTCACTACTAACACAGTCCAGAACCTGGAACAAAGAATCTCTAAAAGCTTTCCACTGAGACACCTGGCCTGTTGGAATTAAAACGAGCCAGCAACAGCTTTGATACTGTTTTATCATGTACCAGAAATGAAGAGAAAGAAAAAGATCCCCAATTGTTTAAAATACACAATGGCATTTAAAGGGTAGGGTATTCAATGGTAGTTAACGAAAAAAAATGTCTAAATCTACATTTTTAATTAACATATATTCCTAAAGCCAGGAAAGACAACAGAGCTGACATAAATAACAGGTTCAATTCACTTAAGTGAAATTTGATTATTAAAAACAGTAAACCTCACTTGTGTATGAATGGATGAAACAGCAACAACTTCGACATTAAATACTCCTTTGTGATTATCTACCCACTTCATACCAGGTAGAGGAACCTGCAAGAAACCAAGAAGAACAATAATCACACACTTGCAAATGGATTATGAACTCATCAAACTAAAGTCTAAACCTAAAAAACTATAAATCCTGTGAAAATGTCTATTTTTGATTTATTCTTTGGGAATTCTATACATATATACAATGTATTTTGATTATATCTACCTCCTAATACCTCCTTCCACCTTCCCCTGGGGCCCTTCAACACAAATATATATATATTAAATTTCTTTTGCTACACACAGCTAAGATCCTGGGTAAATTTAACAAATCGAACATGAAGACTTCGAAAACTGGAATAAAGAACAGATAGGCTGGTAAACTTTGCATACAAGTACTAATAAAGCAAGTTTCTTGTTTCATTTGAGCCTTATATATATCTAAGGCTAGGTCTGAGATAAAGGCAATCCAAAGAGACAAAGAGAGAACTCTACTCAATCAGCATTACTGTGAGATGGTGAAACCTAGGAGGCATGTCACTGTGGACATGCTCCAAATGTCCCATGTTTCAGTATCCTCCCCAACTATTCTGCTTCTGTCCCAAGTGAAGAACTCTGCTCTCCCATCCTTAGAATGCCATGATGTTCTGCCTTCTCATAATTTCAGAGCAACAAGTAAAGAAAAACCAGCCTATAATCCACAATCCCAGAGAACCTACACAACAATGAGGACACTAAGAGAGACATACATGGATCTAAATAGGAAGGAGAAAAAGACAAAATCTCCTAAGTAAATTGGGAGCATGGGGAGCATGGGGAGGGTAGAAGGAGAGGGGGGAGAAAAGAAGGGGAGCAAAGAAAAATGTATAAAGCAATAAATAAAATGGGGGAAGGGAAAGCCTGGGTACCACACTCAGCATAGGAAGGAGGGAATGAATGGAAGAGCACAAGCAGGCAGAGAGGCAGGCTGAATCTCAGACCTATGATCCAGGGTGTGGTGGTGCATGTCTGTACTAGTAAGGCTAAGGCAGAGGGATCACAAGATGACTGAGGACAGCGTGGACTACATAGCAAGATCCTGTTTACCCCACCACAATCAAAGGAATGCAGAGGTTTCTGACTCTATGTATAGAGACTCAAAGAGCATTAGACCTTAGCCAGAGTTCAAGCCAAACCAAAAAAATACAAAATTGCAGGAAACAATGATTAAGAGTTTTTAAATCCTTACTTCAGTTACTATAAGCCCTGAAACTAACACTACATATGATTCTTAAGTTTTTTTGCAAAATTAGTGTTCAAAGTATTAGAGCATCATTATATTTTCAAGCAGAATTTGTTTTAGTTGTCCTCCACCTCCCTCCCTTGCATTCGCCCCTCAGCCAGCTCCTTTCCACTTCTGTAAGTCTTTCTATCCACTCCCACACTCCCCTCCTGCTCTCCTCACCAACTCTTTTTCACCTCTGAGGTCTTAAGCTTTAACCTATATTTACTCCCATTGAATACATATATATTCTAAGCTATCTGCATATAACACTTGGAGCTTATATTACTGAGTTTGGCTTATCTTAAGAAATACGCATTCCAGAGTCTTTAAATTACAAGATGGCCTCAAACTCCAGATTCTCCTGCCTCTACCTCCTTCTGCAAATCTTACTGGCCTGTGCCACCAGAACTAGCACAGCTGTCGGGTGGTCAGAGGTGAGGGTGACTCAGCCCTGATGTTCCAAGCAAAAGCAAGCAGTCCCCATTACTCATGAAACATGTGATAGCATGGGCACCCTCACACCTATAAATGCCAAATGCCTGAGACAGGAGGAGGAGCTGGCCCTGGGGTCCCTATCCCTTACTAGGTACAGCACTTGGGGAGCCCCTGCACCTAGCTTGGGTAAGACAACAGAGCTGTCTCTAATGGTATTGGTGTAGGAGAGCCAATCCTGAGGCCATGAAAGCAGAACACCCCCCCTACCCCCATTCATTGTTTCAAGAGGTGAATTAGCCGGGGGGGGGGGGGTAGGGGGACTGGAGAGCTCACCCTGGTGGCTAAAACAGAGAGAATTGGCTGGTTCACCAATCCTACAGCTGCCCAGGTCCAGAATCAGAGTTATGACCTGGCCCGCCCCAACATCCACCCCATCTATGATCTGCTGGAGCATGTGAAGGGGCCTGTTCTGCAGACCCAAAGCTGCAGGATCTCCACATACAGGGTAACAATAGAATATACAAGAAGAGGCCCAGTGAGGGCCCAGCATCAATAGTGTAGTGGAAACCAGATGCCTTGGACTGGACTCTTTTCAATGAACACTTCCAAGTAAATACATATGAACAAAAGGGTTGATGACTGTGTGACCCACTGTATCACACTGCAGCTTCTGTGACAGAGATTCTTCATGTCTCCCTTTTTCTCTTAAATTTTGTTTTATTGGGAGGTTTTGCAGGGATGGAGGAAGAATGTGAAGGAATGAGAAAAGGAATGGGGATCAAGATACAAGATGTAAAAGACACATAGAATAAATAGAAAAGAAAGTTTAAAAAGGGGATATATAGTTGTTTATTATCATATTTTTTAAGAGTTTAGTATATCATGAATTTTAGCATACAAGGTAGTGGGTTTAATTATAGCACCTTCATATATATATATATATATATATTCTATTATAGAACTTTTATTCTTATTTTTTAATTTATTTATTGTCATATGTATGGGTATCTCGCTTGCATGCATGTCTGTGCATCATATGTGTACAGTGCCCATGGAGGCCAGAAGAGTGTCTGATCCCCTGGGAGAACAGTTACACAGTGGTTAACTGTTGTTTGGGTGCTGAGAATCAATCCTGGGTCCTTTGGAAGAGAGCTACCACTCTTAACCACTGATCAATACATTGCTCCAATCCAAGAACTTTTATTCTTGATTACTTGGTTCAGGTATCAGTTTCCCACACTATGCACTGCTAGCATGTTCTTATATGAACATATGTACCACAGCTCCTACAAGAAAACCATTGGCTGTCCTTCAGAAAGTGATCATGCATATGCAAATTATCTAGTAAAAACAAATCCGTAACTTCCCTAAAAATATACTTTCTTATAAAAACTTCCTTTGAAATATGCTTTGTCTAAAATAATAGCAAAAAAAAAAAGAGTAAGAGGTATTTACTCTTAGGGAAAAGGCCATGCTTCTGCATAACAGAGCCAGGCTGGGAGTAGAAAGCATGTGTGTTTCCCTTGCTGTGTTCATTTCAGAGATGCTCACTCACTGACTTAAGTACCATTGCAAATATAGGAATCCTACCCTCATGAAAGCTATCTTGTACAGACAAGAAATAGATAAATATGAACAGCCAATGACAAAAGTACAAGGAGGAAAGAGATGAAGTAAGAAGGTCAGGCGGCAGAGGCCTCAGGCAGAATAGTCACAGATGACTTCTCTGAAGAGATACCTGAGTGACATTTGATAAAATGAAAAGCACGCATGTGAGCACAGCCCTGCCAGTGCAGCGGAGTGCAAAGCCTGGGCTGGAAACGCACTCATCTTGCCTCTGGAGGAACCCAAGTTCAGTGCGATGGTGAGGGTAGAGTAAGTGACAGAATGTGGTAAGAGTTGGGGGCAGAGCAACAGCCTGGTGGGTTGTTTATACATGTCCGTTTATTTAAAAGACTTCTTGTTATAGTCTATAAACAAGTGCCATAAGGATACACGACGCAGCCCAGATTAATGTTTACAACCGGCCAGTCAAAAGCAGTGAAGGATTTACTAATCGTCATGGAACGGTTATTTCAAGAGGCGGTGTGGCTTGTGAACAGAGCGCTATTATTTCTTCATTAAGACTTTTCTGAGTGAGACAAGAAGCAGAGACAGGTAAAGTGCCCTTACACAGCATCTTCCAGTCTCTACATTATTTGTATGTTTATGATTCTTTCCTCAAAATAATTGAAAAGTGGAAACATTATATTGTATATATGTAATGATAGAGATTATAACATTTTTCAAAATTATTTTAACAGGTAACTCTTCTTAGTTACTGACTTAATTATCTATTTCAAAAATTATCAGTTAATGTATAAATAGTCTTCAACCTCTTCAAAGAGCTGTAGAAAATGGCATTTAATCTAACCTAGAATTCTGTGGTAAAGAGACACAAATGCTCCTGGCAACACCGATCTATTCCCGAGAGACTGTTGAGCGCCAAAGACACTCCAATTGGAGCTTGTCCTCTTCTTGGCAAAACCGGCCTCTGGGCAAAGAACTGCCCATACCTCAACTACTGACAAAATACATAAAAGCTGGAAATGGATAAGCAGAACTGTCAAATCCTGCCAAGACAGGGTAAGATGGTTTTGAAAATTTTCTTGCCTTTAAAAATAATCTGTCAGTTATACTAGGCCTTAGCCAAAGTTGGTTGCTTCAACACTGCAAATGTGACTTTGGGTGATTGCCCAGGTAGCCAGCTGTCTCTGTGACTTGTTACATATTTTGGAAGTTGTTTGATTGCACTTCCTAATCACTCAGGTAATGTTATTTACCTTCTCAGATCTTCGATTGGGTTGAAGATTAGATAAATGTACTTAGTTACTTTCTTCTCATGACTTGGCCAATTTATTGATTGCATAAGAATTAAGCTAATTGACTGAGATGGAGGGGGGAGGGCCTTGGGCTTCCCATAGGACAGGGTATCCTGCACCATCTTAAGGAAGCAGGGGGAGGGCAGTGGGGTAGTGGGGGAGTGGGAGGGCCGGGAACAAGGGGAGTAAATGTAAATTTTTCTTTTAACAATAAAAATAAAATAAAAAAAAAATTATCAGTTAAGCCGGCATGATGGCAAGTGGGGGGAAGGTTCTCATTGACAAGCCTGGTAACCTGAGTTTGAGCCTTGGATTTTACATGGTAGAAAGAGTGCGTTTGTGTGAGCTCACAACAAAAAATAAACAAATGTTAATTTTCTGAATTATCAAGGCTGGGAAGACGGCTCAGTTAGTGGAATGTTTGTCAAGTAGTGTGAGGACCCGAGTTCTCGCCTCCACTGCCCACATACACACTCAGGCATAGCAACACCTACTCATTCCAGTATGAGGGGAGGGTGGGTAGCAAGAGGATATCGGGGACTTACTTGCTAGTCAAATCAGATAAACTAGGGAGCACCAGATTCAATGAAAGGCCCTGGTCAAAAATAAACTTAGAAAAAAATTAACAAATGATTGAGGATGACACCAACGTTTACTTCTGGCCTAGCTACATACAAATACATGTACATACAAATATACCACACACATATATACACTGTGTAGCCTGGGCTAGCTTCAAACCTGGGTCAATCCTCCTGTCTCAGTCACTTAGCTTGCGACCACATCTAGCTAAAAGCACCAAAGTTTTAGAAAGAAAAATTGCTAATTATCAACGAAAAACTACTACTTCATTATGTACATTCACATAGAAAAAACAACAAAGTTTTGTTTGGTAAGCATCTTTATGTTTGTTTGGTTCTTTTATCTTTTTTCTTTCAGTCTGGAGAACTGAACAAGCAGAGATGAACTGACCTCAGGAGAGAGCACTGAATAAGCCTGCGGTGGTTTCTCCAATGAGACCGGTAGGCAGAACTGCCCAGTCTTCAGCCGTCCGTTCTGCAGCATTGGTATCCACTGTAAACGAAAAGAGACACTGTCTGTTACAGAAATCACTGTGTGGACAGTCTGCTTTAAGAATGTGACACAATTAACAATAAAAAAAAAAAAAGAATGTGACACAACCCAAATTTTCACATATCAACGATGGGCCTTCAGCATTCCAATTCCCTGGTGGTATTTAATTAATGAAGATTCCCAAACTATGACTATTTTAACATGCAATATTTAGTATGGGGTCTTATTATCCAAGGAAGAGTCAATTCTAGAAAAGGCTATAAAATGAATCAATTTAAAAACAGTAGTTGTAAGGTAAATAGAGAAACTCATGAATGCTAGGGGGAAAGTAAGAATATAATTTATTTCCTTACAATGACCATAATTCTTGTCTCAAACATAAGAGACAAAATTACTGAATCAACTATGAATTCCATTTTTTGAGCTGAAGGATAAATTACATAATAAAATGTGTGATGATACCTCATGATGGCCGACATTGTGCTTTAACCTTGGCAATTTGACCATAATGTTTTTTTAAAAAAATGTCCAAAGGCTTTAATTTCTTATCTATGGCTTTCTTTTATTTGTCTTACATTCAAATCATTCTATTAAATCTATTTTGTTTATACTGCATTGTTAGGAAAAATACTCTTACTCAGAAAACCATCATGTAAACCTTTATGAAGCTAACTAGCTAAGGACACTGGTGAGCATCTGTGATGGGGATGCTTCCTTACAAGTGTGAAATTTGACATTACAGATAATCAAACGGGCAGTACTCAAACAACAGAAAACATCCACTGAACACTAAATTTCATAAATGTTTTATTACGTGTAAGATGCCTTACTATAAACATTAGGAGAAAGACTTACTGTGTATCCGACTGGGGTCTCAAGAGGCGTGTTCTGTTTCTGCTGACAGCTAACGTGATAAAAGGTAAAGAGCAAGTGGTGATGGTCAGTTAAAGTGGCAGGGAGTTTAACCTTGACTTCTTCATGAAAATCAGGAGACCTTCGTACAAAGAAATCAAAGAAAAAACAAAAAATCAATAGTCAGTAATTTGTTCAAATGAATAATTATTACAGTTGCTTATCTGAATGATCTTAAGATTAACTTTTAGGTTCATGCATTATTTTTCTTCTACTCCAGAATTTTTTTTTACTGTTCTCAATTTCTAAATAATTAACTTCTTCAGGATGAGGGAGCTAACACTGTTTCTGACGTTGTTCATCACATTTTTATTAATGAGCTAAGGCACCCCACTATTAGAAAACTCATTAATAATCACTGCCTAGGTGCTGCGATCTTCTCAGGCTGTCTGTACTACATCTATGAACCAAATCTGGCGCACACTGCACAGAAAAGTCAAAGGAGTATTGCAGGTATACACTTTCAAGCCATATGACAGGACAACAGCTCCCTTTTGTAGGAGTACAATCACTCTTCGGGAGGGGGTACCTTTAAAGATACCTTCACACTAAAGTTAGGCTCTCTGTGGAATGTTTTCTCTCAAGTGTTCCATTGTTAAAGGAGTAAATGTTAGCAAACAGACTACTGCTGACACAAGAAAACAAAGAAAGTCACAATTAGAGAAAGTCCACAAATTGTACTTATCCAACTGTATAAAAGTGCTCCTAACCATTACTCTAATACAGAGAATGCCATGCTTGATGGTCCTGATGCTGCCTCTCACAGGAAGGGTGTGGTCTCAAGGGGCACTTTAATAGAATCATGGTTGTTTTTTCATAAAATAAATAAAAAGCAAAGAACTCAGTGGAGGTATCTCAATTCTCCATTCTTGGCATCTT
The DNA here is from genome assembly GCA_028555095.1 of Dicrostonyx torquatus. Lineage (NCBI taxonomy): Eukaryota > Metazoa > Chordata > Mammalia > Rodentia > Cricetidae > Dicrostonyx > Dicrostonyx torquatus. The sequence goes on along the minus strand of JAQHUG010000012.1, from coordinate 13,200,033 downwards.
TCCGAATTATATCAATGGAAATACAGCTAAGTCACATGGTTCCAAGCACCTTTAAAATGAAGGTTGTCCTTCCTGCCAGGTAAGTTCCTGTCAATCAGCCAGTATTCTTCCTGTCCAAATAAAGCTCAAAACTACATTAACAGTTGTGGATTTGATCACAGATATATTAAGTGGAAAAAGGACTTAATGATAACAAGAAAGAGCTAATGCTAGCTGAAAATCTGATGACTGGCTGAACATTTTAAAAGGTGTGCATCTTATTACTAAGTTCACCAATCATCACTGAAATATAAAAACTTAATTTATAAGCAATGTCAGACATATTGTCATTTTAATTCCACTAGATAATAATAATAATGATAATAAAAATAATAATGACCCAACCAAACTGAGAAACTTTTAGAAATGATTATTTTTATAGAAATATATCTCCTGATATATGGTGTTTGGGTTAATTTCTTCATGAAATCACATTATAAGCGTCTGTAGGAATTACTGATGGTTTCTCATATTTATGCTACATGGTTTTTTGTGGTTGTTTTAAAGATAAGTAAGACAACAATTACCCTTAAAGTTGTATAACTTAGTAGGAATATGAATGGACACAGATGTCAAAAGGTACACTGTAAAACAAGGGGGCAAACAGTAACAGGCCAAGCCCAGTCCACTACCTGTTCTACAGCGATTGAAGATAATGAAAGGGCTTCATATTTTTAAATGGTTTTCAAGACTCAAAATAATAACAATAATCATATATTTCTTGATATGAAATTCAAATTTCAGTGTTCATAATAAAGTTTTATTAGAACAGAGACACAGCATGTTACTGTAACATTACTTACGGACTATGGTGCTTTTGTCCTATAGTCGCAGAATTCATTGGCTACAAGAGATATGGTATGTGGCCATAGGCTTAGAACATATACTGCCTAGTCCTTTGTAGAAAATGTTTGCTAACTTTTGATGTACAGTACATAAGGTTAACACTTCAAGAAGGAAAGTTAAAGAAATCATTTCAAGTTTGAGATCAGAATAAGATATTTGATACAGGCCTTAAAAAGTATATAGAGTTTAGTAAACACAGTTCTAAGGAAGGTTCAGAAACAGATGGCACAAAAGGCAGAAAGAAGAGTTTTAAGACTTAAAAGTTTGACTAGACATCAGAGAACAGAAGTAAAAGGTAAAAGATGTCCAATTCTGAACCAGAAAAAAATGGTGGTATCATCATTGAAAGTAAGAAAGTCATGAAGACAAACATGGAAACCAAGAAGGGAGGACACAAAAACCAGTGTCTTGTCCATCAATGAAAAGATGCTTGAGTACAAATGGCCAGGACTAGAAAGGATTTGGAAGCATTCTATATAAATTTTCAAGTAGAAGTGTTGTCACTGAATGCAGCAGAGAGATACAGATAGGATCACTCAAGAGGAGTCAAGAGAGACTAAGAATTATGAGCAAAGTTTTAGTATTTTGTGGGAACTGCCTATACTTAAAAAAATCATTATAGATAGAAAATCTCAAAAAGCAGACAGAAACTGAAATGTGACAGAGATGAGAAAGAAGGAAGGAGAGCACGAAAGCATGTGTCATATAAAGCACCAGGGACAGACCAGCATTTGCTATGTGTGAAGATGAGCTTCACTCTGAGTAATAGATGGCACCATGAAACAGCTGTGATGGGCAAGAGGCAGGAGCTGACCCATACTTGGAAGAAGTGGAACAAGACTAGGAGCAGATATGAGTGAGTCACAGTGAGCAGGGCAGGGGCCACTGCTACTACTAAAAGAGAAGGCAAGGCAAACAAGTGCAGGGATAATCTGAGGCAGTGAACAGAGAAGTTATGTTGGACAAAATATGTCAAAAATATATCTCAAGTTTGACATCCATAATTAGTAAGCTAGAAATGCAGAAGACAAGTTGCAGGAAACCCCCGCAGCTACTGGTTCATGAGAGAAAAAGTACAAAATAAAACCAGACCAAAATGATCACAAGACTGTAAAAGAGAGGCTAACAGAAGATAAACAAATGACTGTAGCCCCAACATGAGCTACAACAGCACAGCTCTGCAGCGGCCAGCCCAGCAGGACAATTTCGTGATTGCCTTCCTTAACTACATTCAATGACCACCACCCCTCCCACCCCACACACACGGAGAAAAAAGAAAATAAAAGCTCTCCAAGGTTAGCAATTTCCTATAGAAGTAAAACTGGAGAGCCACTAAACCAAAGGATGGTGGGATGTTGAACACATCACTACTTCAATGGGCTTGAACACAGTAAGAGCTCAACAAAATGAAAAAGTGTCTGGGAAAAATTATAGCCAAAGATCAAAGGATCAGAGGCCAAAATGTTAATCAATAACCATACAGGAAGAAATAGAATTTTTTAAAAAGATGCTTTTATTTTTTATAAAGCATTACATTTGAGACTTCTGCAAAGAAGAACTGTGAATCTACAGACAGAAAATTGTCATTCTGATGTCAGCTGTGAATTTGGCACATTCAGTGCAGCAAAGCATTTGGTAAACATACTAATGTGAGTGCTAACAATGCCACTAAGAAGTGAGTAACTTTGAAAGAAATATTGTAATTCAGTACCTGTTATGATATACTACGGCTGTATAGGCTTCCTTTGAAAACTCTGAACAGCTAGATTTACCAAAGATTACCTGTAACAAATAACAGCATGTTGAAACTTGGTTGTAGTAAATGCTGGATGTTTCACATCTATGTAAGAGTCTGTATGCTTCAATAACTACCTGAGAAAATGGGCTGAATTGGCCCAGTGGAGAACAATGTGCCTACTTAACGATCTTTAAAAACTTAACTGCTCAACTACAGATTTCTTTTTGGTGATAGACCCATCTGACATTCAACCATTCAGAAAGCTTTTATATCTCTATCCACTGAGTAACAGGATACATTTTGTCCCCTTCCCCTCCCCCACTTTTTTGAGACAAGGCTCCGGTAACCAAAGGTGGCCTTGAACTCCACTCGTAGTTGAGGATGGCTCTGACTCTAGTGCTGGGATTTTCGGCATGTGCCACCATACCTAGTGTTATGCACCCCGGCTTCATGCGTGCTAGGCAAGGTTTCTAGCAACTGAACTACACCATCAGCCCCTTTTCCTTTTTCTTAAAAAACTAAATATTCTGGGTATAAAGTATCATTTTGAATTTATAATAAGAAAATTACTAAAGCATGGTGGCATAAATATACTTTACAAAGTGGTGGTAAAACATGAGAGCCATTCTCAAGGTCAAATACCAGTTGTTTATAAATGATATAAAAGACTTTAAGTCATGCTGTTTATCTTTACATCTGGTACAGCCTGCAAGGTACTTCATAATGGAGGTGCTCCAGTTTGGACTTGTGTATTGTATTATTTTTAAAATTCACCACATTAAAAAAAATGTAGGGTACGTACAAAGAAATCTTAGTGATAAAACTACTGAGCCAGGAACACAGGTTAATTAAAGACTGATGTCAATGTCACTGGTATGACTACTATTAACAGTACAGTCAAGAAGTGCCACAGACTGAACGCTGTAAATCTGGCAGCCATCTTTACACATGCAGGTCAGTACACGTCTATCATCAAACCGAAACAGCTCAGTTTACTCCTTCTGTAAAGGAGGTAACAGCACTTGTTTCTTTTCCTGACATTTCAGGCCAGTGCTTCTGTTTTAAAGGAACAGCAAATACAGTAATATTTACTCCTTTTGATAAGCTCTATTTAGTCAGTGTTTCAATTCCTTAGTATGGTTCTTTTTATTTTATTCTTACTTTAATTTGAGATGGGATCCTACTATGTAGCCCAGGTTGGACTTGAATTTAATATGTAACTCAGGCTGGTTTTAAACTCTTGATCTTCCTATATCAGAATTCCCAAGTACTGGGATTAAAGACATGCAACACCAAACCTAGTTACCTTAATATACTTTTATAAAATTTTATTTTAGTGCCATAATTACAAACTTCACAGTTTTGTCATACTAACAACAATATAATCGAAAATTTATATGAAGATCCCCTGAATAGTCATATTTCAAAAACATAAACATATGCACTATGCCCATACATATACACATATATTTTCATAGCAGCTATTTACACTAACATAAAAAATATATTTGCATATAAATAATAATATACAGATGAAAGGAACACAGCACCTATTTCCTTTAGAACCTATCTCTTTTCACAAAGCAAAATAATTATCTATGCAACAAGAACAGAGCAAGTAGAGTATGTTTCATTGTGATCATTGGCATGTATTTTAGTCCCTGAGCAACACAGGTTGCGGAATAATTAATAGGCAAGCACTATGATAAGCATCAAGATACAGATATAAATAAGACAAGGTCCCTGCCCTCAAGGAGCTCACAATCTAATGCATACAATGAACAACCATGCAACCATACTATGAAAGAAAATGCTATAACATCAGAGAGGGAGGGGTCTAACTGCCAGTGCAGGTGGGATGTACCCATTGCTATGTGGAAGAAGCCAGAAATGTGTTAAGACATAGAACACTCTGATAAGTAAACAATGTAACATTCTTTGACATATCTTTGACATCGTTCATAAAGCTCAAACACACAATTCATATAGAGTATCTACTTTTACAGTATATTCCTCGATTAAAACAACAGACTTATTCATTTAGCAGAAATAAGGATCTAATAAAGAATGAAATTTTAATTTCAAGCCTTAGAAATAAATTCTATACCTATTCAACAAATATTTATTCAACAAGTTATATGTAAAGATCTGAAAGACTTGGCACAAGAGAACACAAAGATGAATAATCTGTCTTCACTGATGACAAGGAGATCCACAAGTGGATACAATGAGGCAACAGGAAAGAAGAAAAATCTAAAGAACTTAATTAAAAGACAGATTTGGAAGGAAACATAAGGCCCATGAGCAATGCACCCATGCTCAGCTAAGCATTCTCATTACACTAACATTGTCTGAGGCTAAACCTACCATAGCATATGCCCATTCTATGTTTCCAACTTCAACTGCCCCAAATCTCTACTGTCATAAAACTTGGATTCATCAGCAATGGCAATTTTGATAGTCCAGAATCACTGCAGGCTAGCCACAAAAGACTTGTAACTTGTCTACACCTCCCCTGACTCCCGGCTGGCTTCGCTGTACTCATTGTTGTCAGAGAGTCCTGGGCCTTCCACGCTCCAGTCTCTGGACACACTGCCATTACCACTTCACTGAGAACAGGACCTCTCCATAAGCTGCTCACTTGTCATCTGTTAGTCATCCTCTCCCACCTTCTCATTTGATTCTATATGGCTTCCAATATCACAGATCAGAATTCTCAACATTTGGTAAAAATTTTAATTACTTGATGAGAATTTTTTAAATTGCTACGTAGTTTAAAAGCCACAGAGGTGAGTTAATGACAGTGAGATTCAGCCTGGGCAGTGGGAGTTTTAACTACTTCCTAGATGGATCTAATGTGTACAAAAGATGGTCAGATTTCTTGACAAAGTTGGAAAGAGCCACATATATTATTCTCCAGGATCCATCTGCAAATGACATCACCTCCTACCTCCCTCTCCTGTCATTCATCCTGGGGACAGGGTCACTGAGGAAAATCAGATTACAAGAGACAAAAGGAGAGGAAAGTTACCTGTTCTTTGGGAGCAGTTCCTAGATGGACTTGGCTGCAGTCTCTCACTGCAGTACATTCTACATTATAGATTTATTCATCTTTGCATCTCTAGGAGTGCATAAGTCAAGTACTCATAAATAATTAAAATTAAGCATATTACTATATTAAGGAAGTTTCACAGTTAGAAATTTGGTTTAAGGGATCACATTAAATTCCAATTTATAGCTGCCAGTCAGTGATACAAAATAAAGCAAAAGCTTCAGCTATTTGAATAAAGTATGAAAAAGAGAAACAATAAGGAATGTTTCTTACCGGCATTGCATTACTTGGATCTTCTCCATACATAAACTGGACTTTTACTGTGATGTTTCTGGCAGAACCTTGACGATTGGCAAAATTAAGACTTTGAGGGTAGATGTAGAGAAGATTTCTGTAAAACCAAAAAGTGTGAGTTATATTGAGTGCGTATCTAATACTACTGTGTGTAAAAGTTATAGTGAATACTTATCTAAGAATACTGTATGTCTTTCACTAAATATCACAAAAGAAACAGATGCAATTACTATTTACCAATGCCTGTGCTATGTATTTTCATGTAGTTGATCCTTAAAGCAACAAATACACAGCAATCAAATATACCTGATTTTACAGACAAATTAAAACCCAGAAAGTTAACTGTTTTTCATATGCAATGAGGTTACACATCAAAGCGGGAGACAGAAAATAAACCAGCCAGACTACAAGCATTCTCTTTCCTGTGTGAGAAGTTTCTGAGAATTAGGTATGAGCCAAAACATAATCAAGAATTTAAGACAGTTCTAATTCTATTTATTTCTTCCAAACAAACACAAACAAGACAGACTTCACAAATATGCTTTTGATATGAATCTGTTCAAGATCTTTTGAAGAACAAATTGACACATTATCATTCAAAACTATATTAAAGAAACTGGAGGGCTGGGTGGTGGTGGTGCACGACTTTAATCCCAGCTCTCAGGAGGCAGAGGCAGGAGGATCTCTGTGAGTTCAAGACCAGCCTGGTCTACAAGAGCTAGGGACGGAAGGAAGGAAAGAGGGAGGGAGGGAGGGAGGAAGGAAGGAAGGAAGGAAGGAAGGAAGGAAGGAAGGAAGGAAGGAAGGAAGGAAGGAGAGAGAAACTGGAGTAACGGCTCATTTGTAAAGTGCTGGTCAAGCAAACGAGAGGACCTCAGTTCAAGCTCCAGAACCCATCAAAAGGTGGAGACATGCCTGGAATACCAGCACAGGGCAGGCAGAGACAGGAGGCCCTCTGGGGCCTGCCAGTCTATCATTTGAACCCTAGGTTCAGTGTGAAATCCTGTCTCAAAAAATAAGTTAAATATCAACTGATGAAGACACCCAAAGTTGACCTCTGGCCTCCACATGCAAGGACATATATGCGTGTGCGCGCGCACACGCACGCACACACACACACACACACACACACACACATGAGCATGTACACACATATACAAACAAATATATATATGTGTGTGTGTGTGTGTGTGTGTACATATACATGTATCTATGTTATGATACAAAAGATACAACCATCAGGTAGTTACTATAAAATTATTATAATCTACCTGATGTGTATTAGATATCTTTCCAGTTCATAACTGTACATCTTAAACAATTTAATAATTCCTGCTGTCAACATATAGACAAAAAACCAAAGTCACATGAATAAAGGGCTAAACAATGAGAGTTATTTTATGTGAAGACCATCACTTAGGGCTGATGATCAAAATTTTAATAATAATAAGACCCTGAAAACCAACTGATAGGGCAATTGAAACAGGTCTAAGGTTTTTAGGGAGCAGTACAGCAGTATATAACTTCATTTTTTTTCCCTAAACAGGGTTTCTCTGTAGCTTTGGAGCCTGTCCTGGAACTCTCTCTGTAGACCAGACTGGCCTCCAACTCATAGAAATCCACCTGTCTCTGCCTCTTGAGTGCTGGGATTAAAGGTGTGTGCCACCACTGGCCAGAGTTAGTATATAACTTTTTAATGAACATATCTTTTTTTAAAAAAGATTTATTTATTATATATATATAGTGTTCTGTCTGTCTATATGGTTGCTGGCCAGAAGAGGGCACCAGATCTCATTACTGATGGTTGAGAGCTACTATGTGGTTGCTGGGATTTGAACTCAGAACCTCTGAAGAGCAGCAGGTCCTCTAACCTCTAAGCCATCTCTCTAGCCCCTAGTAGGCATATCTTTGACTCAACAAATTCACTTCTTGCCTAAGGAGAGAACTATGCATAAGAATAAATGACTATGCTAAAAGCAATTCATTGCAACATTTTATAATCAAGAATAATTAAAATGTACTATAAAAAGATAGATTGTTCATCACAATATTAAGCATCCCAAATAAAACAAAAGTTTGAAAATTCCCAAGTGTGAAAATTTTGAAAAAAATTTTATTCACTCTGAGAACCTCTAATTTTTTTTAATTTACTTTTATTTTATTTTTTTAAGATAGGATCTTACTATGTATTCCTGGCTGGCTTGGAACTCCCTCTGCAGAGCAGGCTGACCTCAAACACAAAAATCTATCTGCCTCTGACTCTGTTTCAAGTGTGGAGCGCCATGCCTGACTTTTTGGGGCGGGGGACTTTCTAAGTGTCATATCACAAGTCTAATGGTTGAATGTATATATTTTCTTTAATATACTAAACAATACATTATTTCAAATACTGCAGAAATTTACTCCACACACAATGTGTATGTATCATAAATGAATTCCATTCTTAGATTGGGCTCCAGTCCCCAGGATATTTTATACTCAAATAACTACTCAAATATTTAAAGAATTTCAAAATATCGAACGGCTGTAGTTTCAAGCATGTTGGTGAAAGGATATTAAATCTATGGTGGACTGATTAATTAAATCATGGTAACAAAAACATGAAGGGGTACTATGGGATCACTTGAAAATGTGTAGCAGTATTTATTGACATGGGAAGTGATACCTAAAGTATGATGGATTGAGAAACAAGTAGGACAAAGATACCAGACTAGGGGGACTATAGTGGCATCATCATGTTTATGAAAAGTTCAGTGTAGTAACTTGTGTTGTGGAATGACAGGGAAGGGAAAGGCAAAAAAGAGAAGGGAGATAAAATTGTATTTCTAAATTACTAATACTGGTGGTCTTAGTTTTATCTTTCTATCTACCTACTTATCTATCTATCTATCTATCTATCTATCTATCTATCTATCTATGGCATTTTTCAGACAAGGTTCCTCTGTGCAGCCCTGGCTAACCTGGAAGTAGCTCTGTAGACCAGGCTGACCTGGAACTCACAGAGATCTGCCTGCTTCTGCCTCCCAAGTGCTGGGATTAAAGGTGTGCGCCACCACCACCTGGCTTATTTTCATATCATTCTATTTTAAATTTTTCTCCTTGGTGAAAAACAATAAAACTTTTAATGATAAAGGATAGGAATGACTTTGACAGAAAGCATCCATGAATATTAATGAAATAGAGAACAGTACTCAAAATATGACCAGTATACAGCTGTTAATTAACAAAAATGAGAAATCAAAGATGAGTACAAATAGTTAACTAAAATATTTATTGATCGCCCCATAAACATTATATAGAATGTTAAGCAATGGGAAGTCAAAGTGAGATTTGAACTGATGACTGAGATGGTTCAGCAGGGAAACACACTTGCTGTCAAGACTGGTGGCTTCAGGTAGGAGTATTGACTACTGCTAGTTGTCCTCTAACCCACAGCTTGCAGTGGCGCGCGCGCGCACACACACACACACACACACACACACACACACACACACACACACACACACACACACACACACACACACACACACACGTTGGGAACTGTGGACCACCAGATCCTGAATTTCTTGTAAGCAACTTGTTTTCCTCTGCTCTGTGCAGCCTGCAGCTGCTCTGAGCACGAGACCCTGATGGCAGGGGAGTGGGTTCTGGTGAGTCTGCAGCAGAAAGATCCTGAGAGCTGGGGCGTGACCAGAGCCCTATATAAGCTGCCCCTGAGCACAATAAAGTGGGCATTCTTGGCACTCTTGTATCAAGGATGACCCATGTCCCCATGTCTCTGTCTGCCTGTGTTTTTAAGTCTCCAGGCCAGTTCCCGGCTCGCGTACCGACCCGTAGTGCAGGCACTACACACACACACACACACACACACACACACACACACACACACACACACACTTTTTTGAATGAATTTGAAAAATGTAAAGGGCCAATGAGATGTCTCCATGGGTAACAAGTTTGTTGGGCAAGCCTGACAACCTGAATTGAATCCTAGAGCCCACAAAGGTATAAGATGAGACATAACTCCACAGATCTGTCCCCTAACTTTCACAGGTGTGCTCCCCAGTCTGCCCCCACACAGTGATGATACGTGATTCAAAATATAGGTAATATTTAAAAGCCATTCCCTAGTCATGGGGAACATGTAGTTTAGTGGGATAGAAATACCTGTAAATAGACCAAAATAATGAGAGAGATATATATACAGAATCTATAGAAGACAATTATTTAGCTATGAACTTTTCTTTATTCTTTTTATTTACTTAGTTTTAAGAAAGGGTCTTGTGTAGCCCAAATATTCATTCATTCATTCACTCATTCAGTTAGGTAGTTAATTAGGTAGATAGGTGGGGAGGTAGTTATTTTTGAGAAAGGGTCCCATGTAGCCCACACTGCCTTGACCTACTATAGAGCTGAGATGGATTTTCAGCTTCTTTCTGTTTCTTATGACAAGATAATCCAGGTTCTTACACATTTTCTCCACCAACCTAGAATCAAGCATTTCTCCAACGAGTTTTGGTTATTTTGAATAAAAAACTTTTTTCCAAATTGCAGTTTGAACACTAGTGAGTTTCAAATTACAGTTGAACATTCACTGGAGAGTTAACCCTTGCTTGTAGTTCATTTAAATATAAAAAGGATAGTGCTTCAACATGAAAAACATCTTCCTGTCTCTGTCTCCAAAGTTCTGTGAACAAAGGCATGCACTACCACACCTGACAATATTGATGTTTTCAATCCAAATTAGGACTACAGTTATTTGTTTAATCTTTTCTACAGAACATCTATATATCATTTTTCCCATGCTAGGAACCATTCTTAAAGACATTGACTATAAAAGAATTACAATATATCACTTAATCCAAGAATTAAGTGACAAACTCCTCAGGAGGTGGAGGCAGGGTGATCATGAGCACAAGACTAACTTAGTCCACATAGGAAGTTTGAGTCTTGAAGGGGCTGTATCCCGAGATCTTGGAAGGAAAAAGAGGGGAGGGAAAGGAGAAGGAGAGAAGGAAGACCTCAACATTTATTCACTGGTTCTACTGCAAGGGTGGCATTTAAAGAGCTCCACAGAAGAGGACAAGCCTGCAAGAACACAGAAAACTCTCATAGTGAAGTCGATGGGAAATGACAAGGAAATTAAACAAAGACAAAGGGGAATAAAAATACTAGAATCAAATGCTAGAAAGTTCTCAGACACACCAAGTCTGTACTCCTCCAGAATATTTCAAACTAGCAAGAATATGGAAGGCAAAGGAAAAGTGTTCACTAGCCATTTAGAGGGGGAAAAAAAACAAATATTTTACTTAACATAAAAATAAATCCTAGACTAATCAAAGGATTCCGTAACAAAACTATAAGAGTATAAGCAAAACTTTTAAAAAAAGACTAATGAGAGAAGGAATTTCTTAGCATAAATTACAAAGAAATCATAAAAGACATACATTTTTTTAACTTCTCACAGAAAGTAGTACCATAAAAACAGGTGGAGAAAAAATGACAAACGGAAGAAACACTATTTGTTGCATATATGACAGAGCTCCTAAATCACCCAGAAAGAAACAAACCGTGTAAAAAGGCACATGTGCAGGTAAGTCCCAAAGACAGGAACATAGATGCTAAGTATAACAATCTAGATGTTGAGGAATCTTATTTTAAGGTGTGTGACTTTTGTTTATGTTGCATTTGTTTAACTCTGTGAAGCTGTGATTCTCTTGCCTGTCTCAAACACCTGATGATCCTAATAAAGAGCTGAATGGCAAATAAGCAAGGCAGGAGCAAGGACAGACGGTGCTGGCAGGCAGAGAGAATACATAGAGGAACTGAGAGGAAGGACAAGAGAACAAGGGGAGGAAGATGTCAGGGGCCAGTCATCCAGCCAGTCACGGAGTAAGAAGGAAAGTAAGATACACAGAAGGAAGAAAGAGTCCAGAGGGAAAAGGCAGATGGATTAATTTAAGAAAAGCCAGCAAGAAATAAGGCACGCCAAGGCCAGGTGAGTATAAGAAAGAATAAGTCTCCATGTGTGATTTATTTGGGAGCTGGGTGGTGCTCCACCCCACAAAAGGGGGCGGGGGAGAGCCAAAAAGCCAAGAAAGAGTAAGAGCAAAACCACTACCAACAAAATGTATATATGCCCATTAGAGTGAGTAAAGTTGTCTTTTTCACAGAAAGTATACTGGTACATATGTGAAGAAGAATCTCAGGAAAGCAATCATAACTTACAAGTCTGTGCCTACAAAATATATCACCCATAAATACAGAATAGACTTTCTATGTAAACTGTTTATAACACTGAAAACATCTGTTGATCACTAACAGGCATGATTAAACTAAGGTGTCTATAAATAGGAGTCAACATAAATAGAATATTGTTGAGTCCTTAAAAAGACACGGAGATTTCACACTTCTAATCTCAATACTTAGGAGGCTGAGGCAGGATTGGGAGTTCAAGATCAGCCTAGAACATATAACAAGATTGTTTCAATAGAAAAGAAAACAAAAGCTCCAAGCAACCTAACATGTTAAATCTAAAATTATTTCTACGTAAATAAATTCTGAAAGAAGGTGGTCATGGGCCACTATAAGCGTATGTGACATGAACTATATTTAGCTTGTTATTCAAAAAATCTGGTATAGTTGTTAATAATAGAAGAGTCAAATTCTTTATTTTTATAGGTTTTAAAATACCCAAGTTTGCAAAAAATAAAATCCAACAAAGTATGCAGCACGAGTTCATGAGCGTGCATAGACACACACACACAGTTTTGGCTCAGTAGTTGAATATGTGTGGCACTGAATTCAACTGTAAAAACACTGCCTCAAACTCTGGATCATAATATGATAGCTTCATTTGCTGTTTTCAGCTTCCTGGACTAGCAAAATGCTATACAACACTCTCCTGGTGCTAAGCCCTTACTCAGTAAATAGAGGCCCTTACTCAGATACGGGGTAACTATAATACAGAGGTGCTGTGCTATGATGGTTCAGCAGATTAGCTGTGCTAGATGCATTTTCTTCTTACATAATTATCAGGAAGGAACCTGACCATAAGTCAAAGAGCATGCCTACATATGTAGCCCACTTTGTATTACTTTAAAAACAGAGTGTCCAATGAGCATGAACGCAGCGCCAGCTTTGGGGGATTGGTGCCGTCTCCTTGCCAGCACAGCCAGGCCTACACACGAGCAACCATGTTTAAGGTACCTGCAGTTGGTATTGATCTTGGAACCACCTACTCGTGTGTGGGCGTCTTCCAGCATGGGAAGGTGGAGATAATTGCCAATGACCAGGGTAACTGAACCACACCAAACTACGTTGCTTTTACTGACACAGAATGATTGATTGGGGATGCTGCGAAGAATCAGGTTGCGATGAACCCCACCAACATGGTTTTTGATGCCAAACGTCTGATCGGACATAGGTCTGATGATGCTGTTGTACAGTCTGACATGAAGCGCTGGCCCTTCATGGTGGTGGTGAACGATGCTGGCAGGCCCAAGGTCCAAGCAGAGTACAAAGGAGAGACAAAAAGCTTCTACCGGAAGGAGGTGTCCTCTATGATTCTGACTAAGATGAAGGAGATTGCAGAAGCTTATCTGGGGAAGACGGTTACCAATGCTGTGGTCACAGTACCAGCCTACTTCAATGATTCTCAGTGGCAGGCAACAAAAGATGCTGGGACTATTGCTGGCATCAATGTGCTTCGAATTATCAATGAGCCGACTGCTGCTGCTATTGCCTATGGGCTAGATAAGAAGGTTGGAGCTGAAAGGAATGTGCTCATCTTTGACTTGGGAGGTGGTACTTTTGATGTGTCCATCCTCACAATTGAGGATGGAATTTTTGAAGTCAAATCAACAGCTGGAAGACACCCACTTGGGTGGAGAAGACTTTGACAACAGGATGGTCAACCATCTCATTGCTGAGTTTAAACGAAAGCACAAGAAGGACATCAGTGAGAACAAGAGAGCTGTGAGGCGTCTGCGTACTGCCTGTGAATGGGCGAAGCGCACCCTCTCCTCCAGCACCCAGGCCAGTATTGAGATTGATTCTCTGTATGAGGGAATCAACTTCTATACCTCCATTACCCGTGTTCGATTTGAAGAATTAAGTGCTGACCTGTTCCGGGGCACTCTGGACCCTGTAGAAAAGGCCCTTTGAGATGCCAAACTAGACAAGTCTCAGATCCATGATATTGTCCTGGTGGGTGGTTCTACCAGAATCCCCAAGATTCAGAAGCTTCTGCAGGATTTCTTCAATGGAAAAGAGCTGAACAAGAGCATCAACCCTGAAGAAGCTGTTGCTTATGGTACAGCTGTCCAGGCGGCCATTCTATCTGGAGACAAGTCTGAGAATATTCAGAATTTTCTGCTCTTGGATGTCACTCCTCTTTCCCTTGGTATTGAAACTGCTGGTGGAGTCATGACTGTCCTCATCAAGTGCAATACCACCATCCCTACCAAGCAGATCCAGACTTTCACCACTTACTCTGATAACCAGCCGGGTGTGCTCATTCAGGTGTATGAAGATGAATGGGCCATGACCAAGGATAACAACCTGCTTGGAAAGTTTGAACTTACTGGCATCCCTCCAGCACCCTGTGGTGTTCCCCAGATTGAAGTCACTTTTGACATTGATGCCAATGGCATCCTTAATGTTTCTGCTGTAGATAAGAGCACAGGCAAGGAGAACAAGATCACCATCACCAATGACAAGGGCCCCTTGAACAAGGAGGATATTGAGCGCATGGTCCAGGAAGCTGAGAAATACAAAGCTGAAGATGAAAAGCAGAGAGACAAGGTTTCCTCCAAGAATTCCCTGGAGTCTTATGCTTTCAACATGAAAGCAACAGTTGAAGATGAGAAACTTCAAGGATGAGGACAAACAGAAGATACTAGACAAGTGCAATGAGATCATCAGCTGGCTGGATAAGAACCAGACTGCAGAGAAGGAAGAATTTGAACACCAGCAGAAAGAATTGGAGAAAGTCTGCAACACTATCATTACTAAGCTGTACCAGAGTGCTGGTGGGATGCCTGGAGGAATGCCTGGCAGCTTCCCTGGTGGAGGAGCTCCTCCGTCTGGTGGTGCTTCTGCAGGGCCCACTATTGAAGAGGTGGATTAAGTCAATCCAAGTAGAGGTGTAGTATTTGTTCCACAGGGAAACATTTGAAGGACCCAAATTTAGCAGGTTTCATGGCAGTTTCAAATTCAAACCGCTACAATAAATTTACTGGGCATTCTCAATACTTGAACATGGAACATGTGCACAGGGAGTGAAATAAACATTGTACTTTATAAGCACTGTATCCTAAGTGGAAAATGCAATGTCTAATAAAACAGGTGGAGAATGGAACGCCTAATAAAAAATATTTAAATTGGCACCAAAAAAAAAAAAAAAACCAGAGTGTCATTTGTCCTGTCTAGTCTAGAAATTTCTATATAAATAAACAAGGATGATTGTGATCACCAGTCTCCGCCTCCCAAGTGTTACTCACAGGAATGCACCAGCAGTGCTGGGAATGGAATCCAGAGCATCATGTATGCAAGGGAAGTACTGCCAAATGAGCTCTGTCCCAAACCTCTAACCTTATATTGATGTCGGATTCCCCTCTGAATGCTGTGAATAAGCTTCATTACCATTGGTTAATAAATAAGCTATTTCGGGCAATGGCTTAGCCGAGTAAAGCCAGGCAGGAAATCAGAACACAGATATAGAGAATGTAGGTGGAGTCAAGGAGACACCATGTAGCTGCCAAAGGAAAAAGACAGCCAGAACCTTTATCCATAAGTCAAAAACATATGGTGATACACAAATTAACAGGAATGAGTTAATTTAAGAAATAAGAGCTAGCTAGAAATACACCTGAGTCACCAGTCAAACAGTATTGTAAATTAATATAGTTTCTGTGTGACTATTCAGGTCTGGGCGGCTGGGAAATGAATGAGTAGTCTCTGCTTATACTATATCTCTATTAAGCATCTATTTAATTGATGCTGTTGCTCTGATCAGAGAAAAGGGGAACTAATGTCATATTCCAACATTGTTCTTTTCTTTAATTCACATTTCTATTCATACATTTATATTTTTCTCAGATAGATATTTTTAAGCATTTCTAACAAACATATTACATTAGACTTCCATTTATCTACAAGGTAAGCATTCCAAAATCCAGGACATCCAAAACCCTTTTCAGACCACTGCACATATGTAGTGCGCACACACACACACACACACACACACACACACACACACGCAAAACACTAATATACAAAAAAAAAAAGGTTTTCTTAACTAGCCAAAATATTTTGTTTCTAATTTGAAATTCATTTTATCTTAAGTCCTCATAACCTGGGAAAGCAAGTGGTTTCTGTGGTTCATGGAACTTAAGCATGCGAAGGCTGGTCAGTGTCCTAGAATTGTATGTGGCTAGGAAAATTTGTATTTCCTAGAAATAGATTTTAAATACTGAGTTTGCTTAACAGTGTTTTTATTTGTTTGACTTAAGTTTTTGGTTTTCTAAATGACTGTATATATTTGACCAGGGTTCTATTTAAAGGGCTCCCTCCTGATTAAGAGCACTGACTACTCTTTCAAAGGATCTAGGTTTGATTCCTAGCACCCACGTGGCAGCTTATAACAGTCTCTATATCAGTCCTAGGAGATCTGATGAGCATTTGCACAGACACACATGCAGACAAACTACTCTTGCATATAAAATAAAATAAAAATAATTTCTTTCAAAAGGGGGCTCCTCTTCATAGTACCTCTTTTACAAGGAAGCTGTAATAGCAAAGCGGTCTACATCTGCTACATACAAGTTTACACTTTGTTATATGTAAAATTCTTTTATCCATCCCATAAATATTTATTGTTTCTATAAGGCATAAGACATTGTACAAAGGAGGTAGGATATAAATTAATAGTCACCTAGCCAAAAACAAAAAACAAAACAGTTTATAGTGTAACAAAGTATGGAGATTGGCTCATCATGCACCTTAACTAGGTGGATGTAATACTGGGGTCAAGAGTTTTAAACCACAAAGGCTGACAGCTTAGTAAAGAAAAGTTTTGAAATAAGCCCTGTATAGCCAAGGATCACTACCTTTTACCATGGAAGAAGAAGATGTGACTGTTCAATCCAGTTCAACATACACTTTAATAAGTCATGACATGCATCAGCGCATAGAACATTAAACTGATTAGTTTTCAACTTATTGGTGGAACTGTATGGACATGTCTGTTTATTATTTATTTCCACCAAAAAGTATTTACAAAACTCTGTAATACATACTTAAATAAAGACACACAGGGTAGGCTGAGGAAATTGCTCAGAGGGAGAGTGCTCAACTTGTATGCTAAGGTCCTAGGTTCAAGGCCCACCATCACCCACATACACATTCCAAAAAGAAAAGAGAAAGTATGTACATATACACGATAATCAAAGAAGATAATTTCTTGCCAAGATTCAAGAGAACAAACCTTCTCAGCCTAGATATCAGCAAAATTCCCATCAGTTCTCACCAATAAACACTGTGAGCTGCAACCATATCGTTTCTAATGATGAGGATAGCTGATACAAAATATTTAGTGCCTACTACACAGCAAGTAGATGCCAGTGATTTAACTAATTCAATTTTTTCACAACCCTAAATGAAGTATTATCTCCACTTGACAAAAGAGAAAACAGAGAAAGCAAAGAGCGTAAGCACTGGTGGAGAAGCTGAAGAGCAGGACTCCACTTCAGGCAGCTGTGCTCCAGTCACGTTCACAACCACCATGTTAACCATGTCTCTAAAGAAACCATCACAGTTAAGCCCTTCATACTTAATCATTCAACAAAACAAAACAAACAAAAAACTGTTTTATGCCAGGAATGGATATTTCTATTTCTATGAATTAAATTTTAGAAATGGTGCCGTTTGTAAAATTTTGTCTGACAACTTAATTTACAAATCTTTATATTAATATTTTTCTTTGTTAAAAAAAACATAAACATGAAGGTTGGAAAGATGGTTCATTAGATAAGAGCACTAACTGCTCTTCCAGAGGACCTGGGTTTGACTCCCAGGACCCACATGGTGGCTCACAACCATCAGTAACTCCAGTTTGAGAGACTCCAATGTCAAATTACCTCTACCGTGTACCGTGGTACACAGGCATGAACAAAGGCAAAACAACCATACACATAAAACGTTTTAAACATTTTTAAAGTTATAGACATGATCCTGATGTGTGATAGTAAATGCCCATAATCCCAGGACTAAAGCAGAAGAATCACCACAAATCTGAGGTTAGCCTGGGCTACAAAACAAAACAAAGCTACAGATTACAAAGTACAATCATCCCAATAAATGAGGAAACTGCTGCATGGAAAAATTAAATAATTTGTTTAAGGCCAAAACACTAACTTTTAGTACCAGACAACAGTGAGACTCCAGAACTCACACTCTTAATAATTTTACCACAACAGCTTTCCCAAATGTTTTGTATTAATACTAAGGGTGATAATAGTGGTTAATGCAACAACCACCTATAACTTAAGTGCTTACTATTTTTCCTTTTAACATCAACTGGAGACACTGGAACATTTACTCTTAAATATACTTTTAATCTTTAATGTTGTTAAATTTATAGTAAAAGAATTGTTACTAAGATCACAAACTTTAGGAAAATATATATTGGGCAAATCTTCTCTGCCATTGGAGGCATTAAGATTAATTCTAGTTTATATTCGTATGATTACAAGTCTACTGCTACTTCACATGGAATAGAAACTATGATACAGAGACATGAAAATAGTAGAAAGGGAGAGAAATGTCTTCAGTGACAAGATGTTGGGAATTTTGTGATGACATACAAGAATGGTTAAGACATCTGTGAAGTAAAGACATTAATCAGTAGCTATAGTGACAAAACAGAAATATATAGTTACATGTTGGCGTACACGAAATTCAAGCTACAGCAACGGCAACCATAGCACTGAGAAAAGTTTCACAAAAGGCTTTTGGAGAATGGTGACTGTTTCCAGAATAAACAAATAAGAACTAGGGGTACATATAGTTAATTCTCCTCAATTTTAATGACAACTTATCCATCAAAAGTTAAGGTTTATTTGTAAATCTCCTATAGTAAAAAAAAAAATACTAAAGTAAAACTTTTTAAAAGTAGGTAGATACCTTAATACTGAAAATATAATTCTTAATGTGGCAAATTTAACTAAATGACAATTTTTAAAATTACCTCCTGCTAGTTGCTCATTTCCTTGATTTTATTTGCCATTGATCTAACTCAATATGGAGAGGGTTACATTCGTGCAAGTCAGCACAGCTTAATGGTTAACCACATTCAGCTGCCAGCTATGTGCACAGCCGTGTATATAAAGTCAAGAGGTTCAGCTCCCCTTCTAGGAGGAAGTAGTCCCAAATTGCTTAAAATTGAATAATTAGGACAAAAAAATGCGCACAATTAAAATATTTCTTTTTATTGTTCCTCTAGTAATTTCGTCCAGAACTGATACAGACAATTCATCATTTGATTCTGCATCTTCAGAGCCAAAATCAAGATTTGCTATGTTAGATGATGTCAAAATTTTAGCCAATGGCCTCCTTCAGCTGGGACACGGACTTAAAGATTTTGTTCATAAGACTAAGGGACAAATTAACGACATATTTCAGAAACTCAACATATTTGATCAATCTTTTTATGACCTATCACTTCAAACCAACGAAATCAGAGAAGAGGAAAAGGAACTAAGAAGAACTACATCCAAACTACGAGTCAGAAATGAGGAGGTAAAGAATATGTCACTCGAACTCAACTCAAAACTTGAAAACCTACTAGAAGAGAAAACCGCACTTCAACAAAAAGTCAGTGCTTTGGAGGAACAGCTAATGAATTTAATTCAAAGCCAACCTGGGGCTCAGGAGCACCCAGAAGTGACATCACTTAAAGTAAGTAGAACTCATGGCATCCAATTTTCCATGTGGATTTTTAAAAATACATCTTAAAGACATACTATTTTAAATACTCTGCCATGTTACTAAACTACTTAATACTTTCCAGAAAGAAATTTTACTAGGAAATAAAATTTTCCACTGTAACTTCAATTCAGGTTTTGCTTGCCTAATGCTATATTTGAAAATAGCTAAAATATGATTTCATATGATGATTAACTATATAAAGTTTATAACATTCAATTATTATGTTACTGCTAATTACTAGAGGTAAAAAATTTAAATTTAATACTATTCTTCCATGAACAAAAATAGATTAATACTGTAAATGGTATATTTTAATTCCTTTGAAACATTGTTTCTTTTAGTTTAAATAAAACTCAGAAAATTTTAGAAATGGCAATTTTAAATATAGTAACAAAAGTATATATTATTTGAAAAAATACAGGACAATGATAGCCAATGTTCACTTTTCTAATCCACTACCAGTTTAAAATTAGATGACTGTTATAAATGAATAAAATCTTAGAGGAAATTTTAAACAAACTAAAATCTGTGTGCAGAGTTTTGTAGAACAGCAAGATAACAGCATCAAAGACCTCCTCCAGACCGTGGAAGAGCAATATAAACAGTTAAGTCAACAGCACAGTCAGATAAAAGAAATAGAAAACCAGGTAAGCCAGCCTAATGCTCTTGTGTTCGATCTGTTGCACTGGCTGATGCAAACACGGGCTGTTAAAACAGCACTCCACAGCTAATGATCTGCTTGCAAACTTTCTGTGCAACTCGCAACTAACCTGTCTTGCAGTTTCCTCACATGTCCTACAAAGCAAACAGCAGAACCTATCATATAAACTGCGAGGAAAAAGGATTTATAACTGCGTGCATTAAAGTGATCCTATTGAATTTTAAATCAGGTCCTGAACGTGTTCTGCTCAAACCCTGTCTTACTCATCCTTACCCTGAGAACCTGTGATGACCTGGCCTCCATCATCTCACTGATTCCATCTCACTGGCTTCCCTGCTATTCCTGAAGTACATGAAACACGCTGCCCTCAGGGCCTCTGTCCAAAATGCTCTTTTTTCAGATATCAGCACTTCTCATATACTTTCATCAAATACAAAATGTTCAGTGAAACTGTCAAGACATTTAATCAAAATAAAAATTCTCCCCAAAAGTCACTAATCCAATTATTCTTCAACATCTTTATATTTAGCATAAATATAAAGTTATTTCTTACCTATCCCTGAATTAAACTGGAAGATCTATGAACCTAGGATTCTTTTCCTATTACCTTATTTACTAAAACCCTGCACATAAAATACTGTACAACACATAGTAGGCATTCAACATTTGAACTGACCATGGCAATATCATATTTGGGACACAAAAGTTAATAAAGTTGGCCAAGATTGTGATCCATACCGTTGGAAAGAGAACATATTCAAATATTTTAAGCAAAGCATATAGCCTTACTGGTTCTTTTCCTTTTAATCAATGTCTCATTTTGTTTATTTCATTCTCTTAATTTTGTTGCTTATTATGTAATACGCTTGATTTAAAAAAAAAAGTCTTGAGAACAGAATGCCTATACATTCTGAAAAAGCACTGTTTATTCCTGTTTGCTCCCTTGTAGAGCTGAGGTCAGACCTTTCTGCACAGGCTCAGCAAGCACCCAGCCACTGAGCTCTATTTGCAGCCTAGTTCATTGTTCTTACCACAGAAAACAGTAACATTATAAACTCAAGGACAACATGTACATAACTGTACTTTTAGTATTCTTACCCAGAATTCCTTAATTATATATTCAATAACATTTTAAAAATAGATTTATATTCTTTTATCAGCTCAGAAAGACTGGTATTCAAGAACCCACAGAAAATTCTCTTTCTTCTAAATCAAGAGCACCAAGAACTACTCCCCCTCTTCAACCGAATGAAACAAAAAATATAGAACAAGATGGTAAGATAATCTGCTGGAGTTTGTCTATAAAATTCCCTATTTTTAGGACCTGATCTAGACTAAAAAAGTAAAAAGGCATATATATCAAATACCATCACCAAATGTCAACTTAATTAGACCCTGGTTTTTTAGTTTTTTTAACATTTTAATACTATATATGGCATTAAGATATGAAGCTGATATAAAAACATGGATTATTGATTTCACAGATAGAAAATGATACTGCAGGTGTAGAACAGGAATAAGCTCATGTTTATAAGAGACTTGAAAAGCTATGCAAGGGGCAAAGGTCATTATTTAAAAATTACTTTCAAAAGCAACAAACAAAATACAGTCATGTGTCTAAAGAAAAATACACTTCGAAAAACTGATAAAGATTATGAAATTCTTCTCCTCAAAAATTCTGCTTTCCTTTCTGCTTAAAATCTTTCACAGACATAACAAAGTTCTGGGTAACAAAATCTCTATTTCCAGCCAGACTTCAACAAAACTATATATTCCCAACAGTTATTTTTGTTTATGTAATTCACATAGGAAAAATACCTGTTAGCTCTCTTTCTGTATGTTCATTGAAATTCTAGTTATGAACCAAACCCCGTACTGAACTTACACTACTTAATATTCTTACTATGCCTAACAAATTAGTAATGCTTTTTAAAATTCTCATTTTGTGGATTTTCTTTAAAATAAGTTGGAAATGTTATTTTAATGTTAGTTGGATAGTTTACTGTCTAGCAAATATGCCTTAGCATAATCATTACTGAACAGTCACACTAATTCCATGAAACAGCAATTCCATCAAGCTCCAAAGATATTCTACTCCTAAACATTACATTATTATGTTTGTTAATTCTAGACCTTCCTGCTGACTGCTCTGCCATTTATAACAGAGGTGAACATACAAGCGGCGTGTATGCCATTAGAACAAGCAACTCTCAAGTGTTTAATGTGTACTGTGACACCCAATCAGGTAAAACCTGCCTAAGCAAAGAATGGGCTAAATTCAAGATATTCATTGCCTATTACCAAACTAAGCCTGTTATTAATCCACATAATATGATTATTTCTGCAAATTTGGGACATAATAAATAATAAAGTCCTACCTTAACTATATAATACCAAATTAACAAATCACCTCATAAAGCCACCAATTAAAACCAAACTTAAAACATGGTCATTTTTCCCATCAACATTAATCTATTAAGAATAACTACATCCATTAACACCCTCCAGGTAGCCCATGGACATTAATTCAACACCGGAAAGATGGGTCACAAGACTTCAACGAAACATGGGAGAACTACAAAAATGGTTTTGGAAGATTTGATGGTAAAGTGAATTCCTTGCATTATTCATTTATCTGCTAATTTAACAATATGAACTGGATGTACTGATACAGGCCTGAGATTTTAACACTGGGGGTGGGGGGCTGGAAGGAAGCAGAGGATGGAAAGTTCAAGGCCAGTCTGAACCACAAACTGAGACCCATATTTGAAGAAAAAAAATATATACGTTAAGAAGCAATTATAAAATGGACAGTGGAAATGTAACAATAAACAAAAAACCCAGTCTTCATAAAACTGATTGATAAATATTACACGTTGGCAAGTACAATTATTTTAATTGTACTCATCATTAATACATGTCTACACTTAAGTATGCTTGTTGAAATTTAATTCAATAGTTCATGATTATCATAATGGATATTAGGAAAAACATAAGTACCATGGGCTTTAGAGACAGGTAAAGCTATGAATGAGCCTCAAAGACAACATTATAGTACCCTTTTATTGATATTTTAAGTTCAAAGTAACATGAGGTTAAATGGAGTTGGAGGTATACCTTGGGGCAGAGCACCTGACTAGCACTACACTGGTACTGATCCCCAGCAGCTTAAAGAAAGTAATAAATTAAAAAGTGAAACAGAGTTAGAACGTACAAGGGACCTCTCAAAGATACAGTGTCTAGCTACTTAAATACTAATTTCAATTTTAATTATTCAAGTATTATAAAAACATACTATACTACAGAGCTGTGGTTCTCTGTGATATAGTTAATGTAGAATACTCTATTTCAATCACAAAACTAAACTATAAAAATAACCAAAAGAATATAAAATACACAGATACTTAAAATCACAAAAACACATTATGGACTTCTGTAAATGTGTATCCATTTATAGAGTGGAATGCATCTGCTATTACACCAGATTTTTAAGACTCAGTACTACTTGACTATTTTTAAAATTCTCTACTTACAATACTAGTTAAATCCTTAAAGAGAAGGTAAATTCAGTAATATTTTGTAGTTCTAACTCTGAAGCACAATTAATAAAAACCTCAGAGACAGAAACTGGGGTTCAACCTGAAGGTCAGAAAAAGCAAAACAGGCAGGCACTAGCTCTTACCTCTACCTCAGGCTAAAATGGTGATCCTGACTCCAGGAATCTCAGAATGAGACTGAGAGTGATATTTCATGTGTATTTTAATAAATAAAGCTTGCCTGAAGATCAGAAAAGCAAAGCAGCCAGCCACTGGTTCTTACCTCGACCTCAGTCCAAAAAATGGTGATCCTTCCTCTAGGAAACTTCACAATGAGACTGTGACTAAGAGCTGCCTCCTCCAATTTTATAATCCTCTCTAGTTCTGGGATTAAGGGTGTGCATCACTACTAACTGGTTTCTATGGCAAACTAGTGTGGTTACTGGGATTAAAGGTGTGTGTCATTGCTACCTGGTCTGTAAGGCTGACCAGTGTGGCTGTTTCACTTTTCTGATCTTCAGGCAAGCTTTATTTATTAAAATACAAATGACATGCCACTGCATAACTCTTCTGAGATTGAGTTTAACACTAAAAGACTGACAGTTCAGAATGCTCATTGATTTCTAATCAGAAACTAATTCCATTTATAATCCTTAAGTGAAGTATCCTAACTCAGCAGCAGTGATGAAGTATTTATTTTTATCATTAAATAATGGTTGTATAATGACCTACTTAGAAAACTGTTGTTTTTAATTCTGAATAAAAAGTTTTAATTATAGAGAAAAACGCTAATAACAAAACATTCAAATATAATGTTTTTGTTAATTTGTGAGATTCTTTTTCTATTTTAAAATAACTAACTTGCTGGGCAGTGGTGGCATACGCCTTTAATCCCAGCACTCGGGAGGGAGAGGCAGGTGGATCTTTGTGAGTTCGAGACCAGCCTGGTCTACAAGAGCTAGTTCCAGCACAGGCTCCAAAGCCACAGAGAAACCCTGTCTCGAAAACAACAAAAAAAAAAAAAAAAAAAAAACTAACTTAACTGAATATATAGAAGCATTCTCTTGACTGAATGTAGGCATATTAACATCTCATATACATAAGGAGGTACAAATGAGATATTACTCTATCAATGACCAAACCTTAAAGTACCTATAATAATGTAATACTGTCATATATAAAACATCTTGTGGAATACATTTTGAAGCAAAGTTGGGGTTTATCAAGACAAGATTTTAATGTAGACTAAACAAAAACTTAATTAACAAGGGAGAAAAAGTCACACATAACCAACAGACAGTTGTACTGGGTATAGTTCAGTGGGAGAGTCTTCCCCAAGGTGCATGAAGTCAGATTTAGTGCCCAGAACTCAAAGAAAGTAAAAAAAAAAAAAATTAAATAAAATAATAATAATAAAAGGAAAGTTCAGAAACAGAGGGAAAGAAAAAGGGAGGGACAGTGTACATATCCAGACACGGATATGAGTTTCACGAAAGTGTACATTAAAAAAAGTTTTAGAAAGGATTTGTTTTGGGTTTTTGAGATAGGGTCTCATGTAGCCCAGGATAGCCTTAAGCAGCTCTGTGTAGCTGAGGACTGAACAATTCTTTCTGTTTGACCTCCCAAGGGTTAATTAATATTACAAGCACACACCATGATACCAATAATATAAATGCTTTACAGGGCTTCAAAGTAACCAAGGTGTCAGAACTAAAACAACTCATTTACTTCAGGGAATTCAAAAATTGGTCAGGGAGCATGATTGTACATACTTGTAATCACAGCACTGGAGGGGCTGAGGCAGGAAGATCTCAACTCTGAGGTCAGTCTGGACTAAACAGTGAGAGCCTGGCAAAGGCACAGACAAAGACAAACGAGTCAGTCAGGACCTGATCTGTAGTTGACAATACAAAGGTGCCACTCCCCTCCACATACACCTTTTCTCTTTAGGAGAATTTTGGCTGGGCCTCGAGAAGATCTATGCCATAGTAAAACAGTCTAACTACATCTTACGACTTGAGCTCCAAGACTGGAAAGACAGCAAGCACTATGTTGAATATTCCCTGCGCCTGGGAAGTCATGAGACCAACTACACGCTACATCTGGCCGAGACTGCTGGCGATGTCCCCGAGGCACTCCCAGAACACAGAGATCTGATGTTTTCTACATGGGATCACAGAGCAAAGGGGCAGCTCTACTGTCCAGAAAGTTACTCAGGTATTTCATTAATGCTAATACTTTTTCTTCAAAGTATCCCTCTACAGTTTTAACTATTATCAATAATATCAATTTTTTAAAATACTAATCTTAAGTATTCTCTCCAAAGACAAAAATCTATTGGTTGTACTTTGAAGTGCTAATTCTGGTCCAACTGGCAATTTTACCTATGATACTCCTCAAACACTATTTTGATGGTGTATGTGGGTTACAAAGATGAATTAATATTGGAATACATGCCCCTACCACGTAATGTCGTTTATATGAAATAAAAATATAACCATGAAAAACATTAACAGCTACTAGACAGGAGGCATTATCCAATTAAATCACACATCTGTCTTCTTTAGGAGGCTGGTGGTGGTATGACGTATGTGGAGAAAACAACCTAAACGGTAAATACAACAAACCCAGAGCCAAATCCAAGCCAGACAGGAGAAGAGGGATCTACTGGAGGTCTCAGAATGGAAAATTACACTCTATCAAATCATCCAAAATGATGATTCAGCCCACTGATTTAGAAAGCTTTGAATGAAATGAGACAAAGTTAAAGGCCAATAAATTAAATATTAAATAAAATCCTCCCAGATAACTGTAGTATAATTATCTGGTATTAAATCTTTAATGGAAAGCTTGAGAAATGAATTCACTATTAAGATCAGACACCATCACATCAATTTAACACCATTTGTCTTTCTCAATCAAACCTCCTACAGTATCATTTGTTCATGTTTGTGATGCGGGAATCAATTTAAGATAGTGCAAGTCAGCTGGGAGTGGTGGTGCACGCCTTTAGTCCCAGCACTCAGGAGGCAGAGGCAGGCGGATCTCTAAGTCTGAAGCCAGTGTGGCCTATAGTGTGTGTTCCAATAAAGCAAGGGCTACACAAGGAAACCTCGCCTCAAAAAAACAAAAAACAAACAAACAAAAATATGGACCAATCTAAATCATAACTAATGGGTAAATTCTAAATCATTTTTATATTTAAAAATCTTAAAACTTCAACTTAAAAAAAGTGCTATTTTGATATTAAACTTCAGAAAGTGGTATTTTTACAGGTCTCAAATCTTACTATCTTACTAGTTTCAGAATTAAATTCAGTCAATTTAGAATACACATCTGTAATAGGAACTTTTAAAATTATGCTTCATTTTGCTACAACATAGTCTAAATTTTTAAGGATGTCACATAAAGCTGAGCGCAATGGTGGTCTGCACTAGACCCAATGTCTACCAACAGGGCACATCCGCATCATACTGACTTTTAGTGTTAAGAAGACAGTAACTTAGCGTATATTTAGCTTACCTACACTGTGAACATTTTATATACTCCAACAGTTAATACTATGATAGTGATTTTAAGAGACATCTGTCAAAATGAAATAAGAGTGAATGCTTTTGTAGCATTAAATGGAAGTTTAAGAAGATTTTAATATCCCTGGACATAATGTAGAGCCAACATTTTGTGTATTTTTAAGTAGAATTAAAAATTATTATAGATTATTATATTTTAGAGCCTGACAGGTAAGTATGTATGTTGAAAACCTCATAGACACTGACATTACAATATTGTTTCTAAAACAAAATGACTGTTTCTAAAAATTCAAACTTTAACTCCCCAAAGATCCTTGGATACAAGTATTTGTATCATAACATCCAGCACCTATTAGCATTTGTTTCAAGTATTTTGCTCCATGGTTATAAGATTACCTGCTGCTCTTGCAGAAGACCTGAGTTTGGTTCCCAGCACCTACACTGGGGGCTCACAAGCACTGAAACTCCAGCTTCAGGGGATCCAATGCCTTCTTCTCACCTCCACGGACACATGAACACAGGTCATATACACATTCACATAAACAAAAATATATCTTTTTATTTATTGTTATTTCATGTGCACTGATGTTTTGGCTACATGTGTGTTTGTGGAGGGTGTCCAATCTCTTGGAGCTGGAGTTACAGACAGTTGTGAGCTGCCATGTGGGTGCTGGGACTTGAACCCAGATCCTCAGGAGAGCAGCCAGCGCTCTTAACCATTGAGCCATTTATTCAGCTCCAAGAACTATATCTTAGAAAAACTTCCAAAAAAAAATTAATTCTGAGTTAAACCAAGTCTTTAAATATAAGTAATTATACGGTGACTTGCCTCAATCAGTATCTAGCATCATAGCTTAAGCTATATTATATCATACATATCTTTAAAATCACATAAGAGACATATATGTTCTGTGTGGATCCTACATTAATATTTTCTACAAAAAAACACACAAAAAAATAAATAAAAGCAAGAAAAAGCCAGTTTTCATAGTTACAATTCAACCTGTCGAAAATTTACTTTGAGTTTTACAGCTGAATACTAAAATGGCTCCATGACAAAAAAAAAAAAAAAAAGCCATAAACCCTGGAGCACAAATGCATAGCAGGTGTTCCTTCTAGCTGCTTTCCTTTGTTTTCTTAAACTCTCAGAGGATGGGTTTCATTCTGTTCCCTTTAGAAGTACCAAACTGGTCTCCCCCACCCCACCCCTAGAATGCTCAGATTGAGAGATTATTCTGGAAGAGAAAGGCTTCCTCTTTACATTTCCCAGAGTGCTGTCCTGTCTCACTTCTTTGCCTGAAGAAGACTTTAGCATTGACCCACGGTTGTCGATTCCAGAGGGACTTTTCCAGTCAGTCCCTTTCCATTTGCTCTCTCTAGCACTAGTAGTAACTAGTCGTCTTCCAGTACAGCTACACTCACCATCCCTCCCTTTGATCCACCTTCAGAAGTCTAGTCCTTCCTCTTACCCTCTGACCATCATGGAGCAACACAACCTTTCTTTTGGGGGAGCAAGGCCTATGTGTAGAGGGAAAATATGCTTGTGTTCATGAAAAAGTGCAAGTATGTGTATGTGTGTGTCTGTGGCAGCTGTCCGCCCCATCACTCTCCGCCTTACTTGTTGAGACAATGGTCTGACACTGAACTGGAGCTAGCCAAGCAGCTCCAGAAATCCAACTGTCTCTGGCACCCAACACTGAGGCGCCAAGGGGGACCGTGCCATACCTGGATGCTATGCAGCAGGTGATGGGAATTCAGACTCAGGCACTCAGGGCTCTGTAATGGAAACTTCACTCAGTGAGCCATCCCCCAGTCCCAAGACGGTATTTATAAATGTGACCCTCAAATATTCTGTCTGCACTCATGGACTCTAAATTCCCTAACACTACATATTCAACCCATATAATCCGAGTTTAGATCCCCTTCTCGCACTGCTTACTGGCCACTTCTCCCTTCATCCTACAGACACATCGCAGTAGCCCAGCCCCTTGCAGTTCTTTTCTATTCCTCTCCCTCCCTCTCTAAACTCCACACCCTCTTAACTTTTATAGCCATCAGCATCACTACCAGGCTATTAGTCTGGAACCTGGAGAAGGTCTGGATTTTTACTTAAATTGTAAACACAGCCTCTCATATCCTATAACCTTCTTTTGAAATCTTTCTGTTAAGATTTCTTCTCAAGGACTGCCTTTAGTCTGATCAACTCCTAGCCCACTAATTATCAATCATACTATAACAAATTTATAACAACAACATCGTACCTGTTTTGTTTAAGGCTATCTTCTATAGAAATACAACATCAGTAATAATTAAAATATATCCCTGTAACAGATTTTCAAGTTATAGGATAATGACATGCCACATAATAAATGTCTCTTAAAATTTTGCTGGAATCATACTTTAAAACATAGGATCTTATTACATATGAATCATATCTCATACTCCATATATCTACCTCCATATAAAAAGTTATTTTCTCCAAAAAAACTCCTAAGAAGTGATGCTCCTAAAAGATGCCATATTCATTCTTGTGGATCTCACATAAGCCCTATTGCCATGTGGTCACGGGAATGTTTTCCAATTAGAAGAGCAATTGCCTAAATAATGAGATTCAAATCCTTCCAGCAATCCAAGGTCCCTAGTACCTGAGCCCGATCAGTGTTTGAGGCCACCTATATCCACCTTCCCCGCCTCCGAAGGTCAGAGATTATATGTATGCACCACCACTCCTGGCTCCTCTTTAACAACTTTACCCCAACACAATGCTGCTCTTTTGAAATCAAACTTTATATACTTTAAAACATCCTATTAACCAGGCGGTGGTGGTGCATGCCTTTAATCCCAGCACTTGGGAGGCAGGGCAAGCGATCTCTGTGAGTTCAAGACCAGTCTGGTCTACAAAGAGAGTTCCAGGACAGCAAGAACTGTTATATAGACAAACCCTGTCTCAAAAAACTAAAACAAACAAAAACCCCATAAAACATCCTATTAGTATTTACCTAATTAATCCCATCTGTCTACAATTCCTCCTCTCTCTTTCTGATTGGACAGGACATATTTATATTCTGAGGTACAGGTAATCTTCCTTCTTCCATAGTTCTAGTAAATGGTCACTCACTCTTCCTTGTGAAGCACTTGTGTCTATAGCCCTCAAATGGCAGCATTAGACAGAAAAGTAAACCTAGAAGGTTACAGTAAAAATTGAAAAGCAGTAATTAAAAGGTTACGAGCATCAAACATTCATCTACCTGATCTTAGTGAATTACTGTTAAATCTCACATCAAGATCTTACTCTTAACCAGTGTGAGACCTAGCATACACATTTCTCATTCCATTGTCACCTGTTACTGTATGATCTATTTACATCTTTCTAGTAGAATAACTCATGGCAGTTAGCTTACTCATACACTAGTGTTGATGTATTAAATAGCCAACATTTATTGAATTCCTACTTTATACAACTTATTCCAAATTTGTATTCTTATACATACTGCCTTCTGTACGGAATAACAGTATCACCCCATTTTTTGTGCCTAACACTAACACCTACAAGCAACGCACTTCTGTGTACACTACTTAGTGGTTATCCAACACTGCAGCTTTGAAAACTGAAAGTCATCAAACAATCGCCCGTTTTAGCAAAGTCCAAAGTGTTTTCCGTGGGTGAAAATCACCTAGGGCAAAATTACTCAATTGGTGTCAACTGTGCAGTTCAAGGCTGTGTGTGAAAGCAGGGTTGACAAATCCCTACACTACGTCTTCATAGGGTGAAGTTTCAAATGAGTTTTATAAAATATAAATATAAACCACAAAAACCGTTTGCCACAGCTCCAATGCGCTAAGATAGTAACAACACACCTAAAAATGATTAGGTTTATTCAAACAGCAATAAACAACCTTAAAGACATGGAACTGCTGCTGCTCATCTTCAGACCACAATTCCACAGCCACCTGCCAAAGCTGCCACACTGGGTGCTCACGGCCAGAGAAAGCACTTAAATGGTCTTATGAACAGAATGTTTAAATACACACATTTATTTTTAAAAGCCGGATCTTAGGTTATCACTGTTTAAACTCCTTTAAAAAAATAATCCATACAAACACTTCTGGTGGAAATAGTTTAATTTTTAGGGTAAATGAACAGAACTCTTTTCAGGCTGCTCCTGTTTCTGGAACTTTCTCTCTCTCTTGGGAGCCTGGGATAGCACACCACCACCCTGAGTTTTTAAAAACACTTGTGTGGCAATATGAAAGTGCTAGGAAATCGGCCTCTCAAGAGTTTTCACAGATTCTCTTAATTTTCAGTACCACTCATAGTAAATTAAAAATGTAAAAAATGAGCCTTAGCAATATTAGCAGTATATAACAACTGTGATATTGAGAATGCAAACATTTTTATATCCCAACTATTACGGCTACCTCAAAATACTGCTTAGAAAATAGTCTTTTTGATTATATCAGAGGACAGAATGTTTTAGTTTAATTCATTAAAGAATATATTTATCACTTTAACTCAACATAATTGTTTTCTTTTATTAACCCTATGCATTTATGAACTAAAATATTATTCCAAAGGCCTAAGATTATAGGATTCACATATACACAAAAATCAAGAATTGCTCTGCAAAGGGAGATCTACCATAACACAAGCACAAGCTATAAGAAGTAAGTGTCACGTGAGCCCCATGTGCTCACACTGACCTGGTCTGGCTAGCCAAGCTGCACCTTGAAATAAAACACTGGGGGAAGTTAAATGGTTCATTGTAAACTTATCAAATGACTCAAAAGAAAACTAGTAACATACAATTCAAAGTATGTTTTAAAAGTAACATTTGTTATTGTGGCTACCAAAGTCCTTACCTGTCACAGAGACACCCCATAGCTACAAATGACATGCAGTGACTGACATAATGAGGAAGTCAACCATAATTAATTACACTAATCTGTGTGTGTGTGTGTGTGTGTGTGTTTATGAAGAGGAGGGGGTCCATACAGCCAACTGTGAAGGCAGTATCATACAAACTGCATGCTTTTATTTTGATCTTCACACTAATAATTACCAAATCTCTCTTACAGTTTTAGTTATAGCACATTTGCTAGCCACACTTAAAAAAAATAAAAATGAACTAGATAGAAAAACAAAGATACAAAAGTTCAACAGGCAAGCACAACTAAGGCTATTGTTGGGAAAGAGGGCAACTCTCACAGTCTGCCAAGAATATCATGTGCTTTGTGGACATGTCTCAAAAAAGTAGATGTCAATAAAACAGAAGGATTTGCTCAATTAGATGTACCTTGATCTAGTACAAGTCAAAGACTACAATAGTCATCAAGAAATGATTTGGAACACAAGTAACACCATGAGGAAGCTACTAACTTCTAAGCAATTTCAAACATTTAATAAAATCCCAGTAAGAAAGGGCTCATTGCTGCTTATCCAAATGTAACAACTACACAGGGTCTTTTATATGATAACAGGACAGCATAAGCAATCAGTTGATAGGCTTCACTTATGTGGCTTATTAGTTCTGTCTTCCAATTCTTAATTAAACCTATCATTTACCATTGTAGAGGATTTCAAAGACTGGGCCTCTTCTCAGTTAACTGTACTGGAAACTAGTTGACACTGGGAAAAGCCTGTCATCTAACGCGACAGTTTACACTTGCAACCTCAGACCTAGGAGGCAGAGTTCTGGGCGACAAAGCAACAACCTATCTCAAAAATTACACATGTGGTTATCAGTCCCGTGGACACTGGAGGTCCGAGAAAAAGCACAAAAGTGGCCAGTGCTAACTTTCATAGCTTCCCTTTACATTCTGTATTTTATTTATTATGGGGGGGGGAGACATATGCATGGCCCATACGTAGGAATCAGAAAACAGCTATGGAAGTTGTACCCTCCCTTCCACAATGGTTCTTAGGGAACAAACTTCAGCCATCAGGCTAACAAGTACTTTTACCCAAAGAGCTGTGTCACCAGCCCCATCCTCCTCTTTCACCTGTTTATCCCTTCAAAGTCCAGTGTCCTCACGCATTTCAAATCACCCTCTCTAAGACTGTGCAATGAATGAATTTCTAGGGCACACGAGATTCCATTTTCCCATATTAAGAGAAAGAAAGTCAATTGATTGCAGGTTTAAATAATGCTAACATAGAAATTAATCTATAGTTTTTAATGAACAATTAGTACTTACTAATACTAACCATTTCAAATAATAAAAAGTTCAATCATAAAAACAAAAAGCAAATCTAAGTAAACGATTTACCTCAAGCACTTACTACTACATATTTATATAATTTGCACAAATTTAAAGTAAAATCATATCCTTTATACTGTGTAAGATGCACTTCATTCTTTGATGTATTTGTCACCCCCTTCATGAGGGTATGAACACTAAATTGGACATGCACTTAAAAGCCTTATTCAGCAAGGTTTTCTTCGCTTAGTAAGCCCTGCACTCAACTCCATTTAACTTCTATAACAAGGTTTTCTCAAGTGCTCCTAGATTCTACTAATTAATATAGAGAGTATTCTCTATATGTAATTTATATCCATTATTCTATGCCCACAGTAAGACATTAAAAATTATAGAAAATGATAATTCAGATTTTTGAAGCAATAATGTAAGATAAAATTATTCTGGGATGCCTTAATACATACAATTATATATGTTGTATATCTTTCGTCCTTTAGTATGAAGATTATGGAAAAGGAAGCAGTACCTAGATTTTAGACCAAATAAGCCTCTTAGTCTCAGATTAATGTTTTTCTTATATACAGAAATATCATCTCTGAAATTATGAAATTTAAAAGGTGTCTATGAAACTGAATAATTATAATATAAATGAAAATAATTAGAATAAAAGGTACTAAATCTTATCATCTACCACTAGGTAGTATCAACATGAAATCTTCAAACATAAGGAATAAAGAGAATAATTGGAGAACTCCTTTAGAGCAGTGGTTCTCAACCTCCCTGATGCTGTGACCCTTTATACAGGTCCTCATGTCATGGTGACCCCAACCATAAAATTATTTCATTGTTACTTTATAACTGTTATTCTGCTACTGTTATGAATTGTAATCTGATACTCAAGATATACATGTGACTCCTGTGGGGGTCATGACCCACAAGTTAAGAACCACTGCTTTGAGTACCCATAAGACACAACAAGTTTGCAAACATAGCCCCAGACTTCTCAAAAACGACACGCATGGGCAAGAGAGCTTTGACATTGTCAAGCTGCTGGCAAAAAGAAAAAAAAAATTACAACTTAGAATTCTGTACCTAACAAAACTGTCTATCTGGGACAAAAAAAAAAAATCAACCTCCAAGTGATGGAGCATGTACTTGTAGTCACTGAGAGGAAAGGCTGGGGAGGGAGATCACCTGAGCCCAGGGCCTATGAGAGTCCATCCTGAACAGCATGGTAAGCAAATGAAATAAAAACACTATCAGGTACAGGTACATTTCTTAAAGTATCTCCATACATCATAGTTAGGAAGATATTAAAAAGTTTTCAGTAAAATAAATACATCCAGAAAGAAAAACGTGGGAAATATTACTCCCTCAGTGGGTTTAAAAAAAAAACAAAACTCTAGGATAATGGTAAAGAATGAATAATGGTAAATAATATCTAGGATAATGGTAAAGAATGAATAATGGTAAATAATGTCTAGGATAATGGTAAAGAATGAATAATGGTAAGTAATGTCTAGGATAATGGCGGAAATGTAATAAGTAAAGGTAGAGAATCTCTAGGATAATGGGAAACTGGCTTCTAGACAGACGCTACATATAGTAAGCCTGGCGACCTCAGTAAGTATCCACTGTTCAAAAATTTCAAGACAGGAAAGGACATTCTTCACTGCACTGTCAGCCATGTCAGCAAGTTTTAATGATTGAAGACAGAAGGGTGGGGGACAAAGTAACATAACTATTCTGGTGCGGGACAATTCTGTCAATCATGTTTTAAATAAACACTGATTGGCCAGGCAGGAAGTATAGGCAGGAAAACCAGACAGGAAGTAGAGGTGGAGCAAGGAGAACAGGAGAAATTTGGGAAGCAGGAAGCTTCCCTGGCATTCCTGCACAGATCTCCAAGGAAGCAGCATGTTTCCCTGTCCCAGCTGAAAAAAGGTACCGGCCATGTGCCTGGCATGGATGGGAACAATGGGTTAATATAACTTATGGGAGCTAGTAAGAAGCCTGAGATAATGGGCCAATCAGTTAATAACCTAATTAGACTCTCTGTGTGATTTTCTTTGGGGCTTGCTGGCTGTGGGGTACCAGGCGGGACAGAAACCCAACAAGTGGGACCCTCATGTTACACTATTCTAGGAGAAAGAACGAGCTGCAGAACACAGGAATAAAATTCAGTCATCTACACTGCTCAGTTGTGAAAAGTTACATAATACACAAAACTAACACCAACACACAAAGCAGAAGAGAGAGCCCTTTACCTGAAGATGAACTGTGGCATCAAGACAGAGGTGGGCTGGCAGCAGAACTTAAGTCTGTTCTCAGTTTTAAACATTATTCTATTCTGTGATCTTCAAGCATACTCATATATTTTTTTCAGAAAATATTAAAATGTAATTAAATAACGATAAGCTGAAACATGAACGAAAACTCAAATTTCCTAATTATTATTTTCTGACTCTGAGCTACTTCAAGCCAAGGTAAGAGGAAGAAACCCGCTCTCCTGGCGGGCAGCAGAGTTGAAGGTCTCTGAATTAAGCAATCTACAGCTTTGGTTATGCAATCCCTCCTTACTCCTGTCCTATAAAGCAGTCTCACACATAACTTGTAGAATA
The DNA here is from genome assembly GCA_028555095.1 of Dicrostonyx torquatus. NCBI lineage: Eukaryota > Metazoa > Chordata > Mammalia > Rodentia > Cricetidae > Dicrostonyx > Dicrostonyx torquatus. Next base: position 13,163,529 of record JAQHUG010000012.1, on the reverse strand, counting down.
ATTTGTATTATTTTCTTTCTTTAAATGCTACTCATAAGTTATTATGGACATATCTGAATGTTTGTTCCTTCATGTTTGATTAGTATAAAAACTGAGTAGGCCAGGCTGTCATAGACCACACCTTTAATCCCAGCACTTGGGAGGCAGAGGCAGGCAGATCACTGTGAGTTCGAGGCCAGCCTGGTCTACCTAGAGGGTTCCAGGACAGCCAGTACTATTGCACAGAGAGACTTTGTCTCATAAAAAATAAAAAAATAAAACCTAAATAGCCAATATCTAACTTTCCATAAACCACCCCAAAAGTAAAAGCTGCCCCAGAAATCATAGCCCTATCCATGACTGAAACCCCTATTTTCCTATTACTTTGTATTTTTCCTATTAGCTTTATATTTTTAACTCATTGAATAAATATTTATTATGTGATTTTTATGTTCTAGGATACTACAGATGCTGAAAAGTAATCTATAAAATGTAAGTCTTTTCCTTTTACAGCAATTATATTCAAATGAAGAGAGTGACATAATTATACCTCCCAGATAATGGTATAGCAAGGTAGAAGCAGGGAGAGTGAGGAAGTAGACCAGTTATCAGTGAGAAGGATGAGAACCTCTAGGAAGAAGTGTTTAAGTGTGTAAAGACAGGAGAAAAAGCAAGAAAGGCAAAGAGATTCTGATGGTGAATTGCTAGACAAAACTTTGTTCATGAACAAACAGACGGTCACTGAGGTGACATGCAGTGAGAAAACCAAGGACACCAGAGTATGAGAGAAAGACAATGACAGTCTAATACACTACTGCAAGAAAATAAATCATTTTCCGTTTGTAATAGAAGCCAAAAGTAATCTGGTTTATAACGTGTAAAAGTCTTGTTAGGTACAATGTCAAGAACTGATGGAGACAAGAATAGAAATAAAATCACCTAGGAAGGTATAGCAAAATCTGAGATTAGCAGCCATACAACACAGAGGTCTCTAATCACATGTGGCTTGTAAGAATTTTAAGTATACCTAAAATACACATGAGATGTTGAAAAAAGAAAAGAATAAAATATTATTTTGCATTATATGGTATTTACAATGTTTTTAAAAAACAATTAAAACTATTACTTTCACCTGATTATAAATATATAGCAACTATAAAATTGCAAATTACAAGTATTGTTTCACAATATTTCTACCTGACAGTAATGCTCTATCTGGTAACTTACACTAGAGTTTTAAAAAGGCACAATGGTAAAAAGCATTGAATTGGAGGTACATTTTAAAAGTAGAATCTACATAACTTGTGGACCAAATAAAATGTAGGTAAGGAAAGAAGTACAGCACTATGATTCCAAAAATTTGGGCCTGAGGAGCTGGGGAAATGATAGTAGCATATGAGTGTGGACTGAAACTCAAATTCTGTTTTAGTTTGTCTCTGAGCTTCTTGCTAAATTTCCCAACAGACATGTCAAATCTTGATATCATAATTAATTATTATTAACAACAAAGGAACACATTCTCATGCAGAGTGTGCAAAGGCCTAGACAGCAGCTGCTGTGTTCAGTCTGGACAGCCTGCTGCTGTCTACACAGCACACACTCAAGTGCTGATTACCTACAGCCTGATGCCAGAAGCATATTATTAGATTCGTGTATAACCCAAAATTCTACTAATACTTAACATTTGAGGAAACATAAATTTACAGTTCAAGTGCTTTTTAACCAAACAGCCCCATAATCAAACGCTGGCCACCACCAAACTAAAATGTGATGCTCAGCAGTATTTTAAATTTCTCTATCCTTCAGCTTAATTACCTAGAATATGAGGGTTATATTTTGTAAGGTAATTAACATTATACTTGGCACATAGGTACAGCTTATTACATATATGACAATTACTAATAAGATTGTGCTTTAAGAGTGGAAGGCATAAGAGATTAAAAAAGCAATAAATATACATAAGAGGACGGGCGGTGGTGGCGCACGCCTTTAATCCCAGCACTCGGGAGGCAGAGGCAGGCGGATCTCTGTGAGTTCGAGACCAGTCTGGT